>BRDA01082132.1:0-14201 GCA_036984385.1 Crenuchus spilurus | reverse complement strand
GAGAGAGAGAGAGAGAGAGAAATCATTAAACAGCATAATGTCTTTTAATCACACACTTGATCATTTACAGAAGACTCCTGATTGGTCAGACTGTATGTGCTCAGCTTATATCATTTCTGAACCTTCTTTCTCACACACAGATTAAATGTCACTGTGGAGTAAATTACACTGTGATTATGTCTCCAGTGAATTTACTCTCTGATCAAATCTGCCAAAGTCAGCCTTAAAGGAGAACTGCTTTTATTATACATGTGACTTTATTTCATGCATTCCTTTGTGAGGAACTGAATTATGTGGAACTAAAATGTTTTAAAACAAGCTTATAATATTATACAGCTTCAGAATAAGAAATATTGTAGATTTAATCAGATTTCACATACAAAAATGACATCTGTTTCATTGCTTTTCAATTGAAATGAGACCACTTAAATGTAGTAAAATCATTGTAGACTATTAATCACAAGAATATGAGATATTAGTCCATAAACAACCTCAATAAACAATATTAATCACTAGAATATGATATTTGACAGTGGAACCTCGACTTACAAGTGAACCAACTTAAGAATTTTCAGAGATACGAGCTGTCGCTCATTAGATTTTTTGTGTTATGATGCGAGCCGAGATCTGAGTTACGAGCGAGCGAGCTTCTGCAACCCTCCACTAGGAGTCAGTAGCAAGCGTAAGTGAGTAACATCAGTGTAGAGAAGAAGATGTGGTGCCTTGTCGCTGTGTAAACAAACGTATCTCATTCATTTTTGAAACATTTTGAAATGGAGGAAGAAACAAATGTCTTTGGACAGGATTTGATTGGAACGCCCTGCAAGTGAAAGTGAGGAAAGTGTGGCGAAAAAGGCAAAAGTCACTAAAGATCATCTGATATTTAATATAAATACACTTAATAAAACTGTATTTCTTTACATTCTCTTTTATTATGTATTATTTTTGTTTTTATACATTATTTGTTATTTGTAAAGTACATTTGTCTTATTTAAAGGTTTTGGGGGTCTGGAGTGGATTGATAGCATTTTAATTCATTTTAATGGGGAAATTTATTTTTATATACAAGTAGATTGAGTTACGAGCTCCACCACAGAACAGATTAAACTCGTAAGTCAAGGTTCTACTGTATATTTGACATTAACACTAACTTAACCAACTAAAATAATTTAAAACAAGCTTATAATATAACTGCTCAGGTTATTTTGACTAGATTTAAGAACAAAACCTGCATGCATTGCATTGTTTTGACTTTAAAGGGTTATGTAGGTTTTAGTCTACTTTGCCTAATGAGACCCTTTAACTTTAGTAAAGTCATTGTAAAACACACAATAATGAAGAAAGGAGTAGGTGTCAGTCTGGGTGAAAACATGGGCATTTAGACAGTCCACCCCTGACCACCCCTCCTCTAAACAGGGGCTCAACAGCTGATTCAGAGTCACCAGATGTGCTCAAATACACACAGTCTCTAATCAACCACAGGAAAGGAGGAACCCTCATCTCCGCCCCTTTCTCAGCTTCCTCCTCCCACATCCACGACGGCCATCAGGAAACACCACATGGTCAGTTTACTGGAACAGAACCAGTCAGAGCACAAACCAGTGATTGATTTCTTTTAGAAAAGAATGAAAAGACCTATAATTCTGCTTCTACACTGTAGAGCAGATGTTGGCCTTTACAGTGACTGGGAATCACAACACTGGCTGGAAATTAAAGCTCTCCCATTTCATTAACAGTGCAGAAAACCAGACTAATCATCTGGGGGCATATATTTGTACTTAAAAAATTTTAAATAATGAAAAAGTTTATTTTCATTCTAATGTAATTTAAACAAATCATCTGTAATGTACGATATGTTATATTCATCACATATGAAGATTTCAGCCTTTTCTGTTTTAATGTTGATCAGTCTGGCTTATAGCTCATAAGCTGGCAGTAATATGATGGTCAGTAGTTGTTGGCACTGTGGGCATCTCCATAAAATGGGAAATGGAAGCATGAAGTGCTCTAAAATCTTTAGTCCTTTGGACTAAACACAGTGAATAACACCAGCACCTCAAACCATCACAGAAACTGCACACTGGACTTCAGACACCTTAGATTGGGTGTCTCACACTATAGGAGATGATTTACAAATGAAATCTGAAAAGAGGACCTTTGGACCAGTTCTGGTTCTGCTTAGAAAACGTCAGACACTTCTGATGTTGTCTCTGGTTCAGCAGTGTTGATATTAGGAATGTGGCAGCTGTAGCTGTGAGAGATACACAGTATTTATACTGTAATAGTCATTTATTCAAACTCACCATCACTTACAGTGGTGCTTGAAAGGTTGTGTTCTGTTTAGAATGTTCTATATTTCTGCATAAATATGACCAATAAAATGACCAATAAAATAAAAAGTCAATAAAAGTAGATAAAGAGAACCCAGTTAAACAAATGAGACACAAGTATTATACTTGCTCATTTATTTATTGAGGAAAATGATCCAATATGACATATTTGTGAGTGACAAAACTTTGTGAACCTTTGTTTTCAGTATCTGGTGTGACCCCCGCCTTTGCAGCAATAACTGCAACTAAATGTTTCTGGTAACTGTTCTTTAAACATTCTTTGATAGAACAACTTGTGTGTTTAGGGTCGTTGTCTTGCTGCATGACCCACCTTCTCTTGAGATTCAGTTCATGGACAGATGTCCTGACATTTTTCTTTAGAATTCTGTGATATAATTCACAATTCATTGTTCCATCAATGATGGCAAGCCGTCCTGGCCCAGATGCAGCAAAACAGGCCCAAACCTGATACTTCCACCACCATGTTTCACAGATGAGATAAGGTTCTTATGCTGGAATGTTTTTCTTTCTCCAAACATAAAGCTTTTCATTTAAACCAAAAAGTTCTGTTTTGGTCTCATCTGTCCACCAAACATTCTTCCAATAGCCTTCTGACTTGTCCACGTGATCTTTAGCAAACTGCAGATGAGCAGCAATGTTCTTTTTGGAGAGCAGTGACTTTCTCCTTACAACCCTGCCATGCACACCATTGTTGTTCAGTGTTCTCCTGATGATGGACTCATGAACATTAACATTACCTAATGTCAGAGAGGCCTTCAGTTGTTTAGAAGTTACCCTGGAGTCCTTTGTGATCTTGCTGACTATTACACGCCTTGCTCTTGGAGTGATCTTTGTTGGTCGACCACTCCTGAGGAGGGCAACAATGGTGAATTTCCTCCATTTGTACACAATCTGCCTGACTGTGGATTGGTGGAGTCCAAACTGTTTAGAGAGAGTTTTGTAACCTTATCCAACCTGATGAGCATCAACAACTCTTTTTCTGAGCTCCTCAGAAATCTCCTTTGTTCATGCCGTGATACACTTCTGCAAACATGTGTTGTGAAGAGCAGACTTTGATAGATCCCAGTTCTTTAAATAAAACAGGGTGCCCACTCACACCTGATTGTCATCCCATTGATTGAAAACACCTGACTCTAATTTCACCATCAAATTCACTGCTAATCTTAGAGGTTCACATACTTTTGCCTCTCACAATTATGTCATATTAGATCTTTTTCCTCTATAAATAAATGAGCAAGTATAATATTTTGTCTCATTTGTTTAACTGGGTTCTCTTTATCTACTTTTAGGATTTGTGTGAAAATCTGATGATGTTTTAAGTCATATTTATGCAGAAATATAAACAATTCTAAAGGTTCACAAACTTAAAAAAAAAAAGAATCTAAGATTCTGGTTTCTGAGTTTCATCAGCTATGAGTCAAACTGATCAACATTTAAAACAAAAAAGACATGAAACCCAAGGTATTGTTGGGTTGTGCTTGAAAGATAGTCTCCATAAAAACGTAAACTTGTAGATGTATAAACACACCCATGATTGAAGAATGATAACCTTTCTCCTTCCAGGCTTGTTGTCTTTGTGTTATCAGTGGCACTCATGTTCAAAGAACATTCTGGAGTGTGAGGGTGTGGTTTAGAGGGGATATACTCTTGTGTACGGTAGATTTTATCACAATCCTGAACCAGAAGTTCATCAGCTTGACCCCAGATGTGTATTCTGATTACAAGACTACGTCTGTACTGCTTCAAAATAATGTTTATTGAGGTTGTTTATGAACTTATATCTCTTATTCTAATGACTAATAGTGTTGTTTTAATAGTGTTGTTAAAATTAGCAGCAGGAGTGTGTAGTAGTCGCTGTGTAGACACAGACAAACTGAACTGAGCTCTGAAAATGAGACGTCCCCAGCCGCAGGAACGCCTCTTTGGTTCTCACACACAGAGAACAGATGTTGGACAGCATAGAAGGGTGAGGAGGGGCTGACCGCACACTAATACTAGTAACAACTCCTGTTTTTTTATTAGACACACAGATACACACAAAAGGCTCCTCTTCCCATCGTAAAACACAATCACTTCTCATTTGTCTGTGTCAAAACTCTCCCAGTGATTAACAAAAGCCCAACAGGGGGCGCCACTGAGGTATGCCTGAACCACAAGACTTCTGATAGCAATTTTCTACTTACAGTCATACAACAAAACATAAAACACTGCCAAACATGAGAATATCACAAATTTCACTTGTTCATCATTTAATTAATAATACATTTAAAAAAGGTAAATTGTCCTATATTTCATATTTATTTATGTATTTATGTATTTATTTATTTATTTATTTATTTTTGTTTTAATGTTGACCAGTTTGGCTTTTAGCTTGTGATTCAGCCAATCAAGTCCAGAAATATGATGGTCAATAGAAATTATAACCAAAAATGAACTTTTTCACAATATTCAAATGTTTATAGGCTCCAAATATACACTCTTAAAAATGATCGTTTTTCAAGTGTTATTTAAACCTCTGGAGTCTGAGGCTATTTCAGACACTTTGATGTAGTCTGACATGGCTTGATTTGTTTTATTAATTACACCCATCTAAAATTATTTTTTTCCAAAGTGTTACACAGGCTTTTGTTCAGCACAAACTCAGCAACAACAGTGTCAAAACACCTGACTCTAATTTCACCTTCAAATTAAATGATAATAAATCTAATCATAAATCTATATTTTGATTAAATCTGCTCTAAACTTAGACTTTCCACAAACCTATTTTCAGATGTGCTAATGTATTGTGAAACAACAGTCTAAACATTTTTCGGAACTGAATTAACAGAGTTGTTGGCTACACACTGGTCATTACAGTTTTATGCATTATATGTGGTTTTATTTCTAAAGCTTAACAAATGTAAGTTAACGTGTTTCACTGAGTCACTCATTCCTAGATTGGATATTAAAGAGATAGGTGTGAGGTGAGAGGTCTTTGTTCAGGTGAGCGCTCTTTGTTTATAGAGACCACATGGGTGTTTTCACACATTTCTCGCCCACTAATCCTTCATTGGCATGTGCCAAATTACCACATTGTTATCATATGAATGGCAGATTAAATGAATGGGTAGAACAACAAGCGAATGCACTATGACTAGAGTTGAAAAATCTGCCTCTGGTTATTTAAGCTCCTCTCACAAGAATCTAAAAATCCTTTTTGTTTAAAACTATATATATTTGAAAAGTAGACCCTTTAAGGTTTCCAGGGTATGTTTCGCTATATTTCTCAGATAAAATATTGCACTGTTACATATATTTTTGGACAATTTCAGTTTTGTCTTGCCAATGGGAGCACAGACTCCAGAGAGTTAATAAAGAAAATAGAACCAAGAACATTCAAAGAGATGCTCTAAAATCTCCTGGAAAATGTTGAGTTTGGACCAACACCAGCAGTTCGCTTGGTAACCCAAACCATCACAGACTGCAGAAACTGCACACTGGACTTCAGACACCTTGGATTCTGTGTTTCACCAGAGTGTATGAGCTTGATTTATAAATGAAAAGAGTACTTCGGACCAATTCTGGTTCTCCTTAGCTCAGGTCAGACACTTTTGATGTTGTTTCTGGTTGTCATGGAGACATCATAATGGAATAAATAATGAATATTGATTAACCAAAGCAAGTGTTGAATTAGAAGTTCAGTTGAACTCTTGGTTACATTTCTCTACTTAAAGCTCTTTTAATAACAATTTAGGCTACAACTACACTCTTTTAAACTGTGATTGTTATGTATTCCCTAACATTTGAGCATTCTGTTGTGAGGAAAGGGTTAAATCAGCACATTCACATAAAGAAAATCTTTTTGTATTTGGATGAATGTATTACTGAACACAAAACTGCTCGTAGCACCATTATAACACTAAAGATGTAAAGTCCAGACACTAAACATGTTAAGAAATAAAATAAACGTGTCAATTTGATTTTTTAAACATTCCTTTAATTAAGTAAGTGAACTCAGCAGGGAGGGGTGTCTGTGCTGCCCACATGAGCCACATGAGTCACCTCGAAAGCCTTGTAAAAAAACAAAGCGCACAAGACAGCAACCAGCTCCAGAGCTCCCACACAAACACAACTCCAGGCTGATGCAGCTATTAACAAAGCCATCAAAGGCCTGGGCTTTAAAACAGGAACATGAGGGCCAGCCTGCCCCAGTTATAGACTTTATAAATCAAAACAAACGGCAAAACTGTGCCATCATGCCTGCCGGACGAGCCTGTTGAGGTTTACTTCATTTCATTTCAAACCACAAACAGAAATAAGTTTATTTAAACTGCACTCTGTGTTCAGATTGCCAGCACAAATCAGATTGTTGGCAGATCTAGACTATTCAGATTGACTTGATAGTCCAGACAGTTATCAGGCATCATTAGGAGTGATTTTCCATGCCAGTTCCAAAAGTTTTTTGAAAGTGAAAATAAATTTTTGGGCCACATTTTTCCACCACCATCCTCACGAAATCTGATGCAATCCAGATCTGCAAGTGGTTTAAAATTCCAAACCTGCATGTAAACACTGTGCCTGATCCAAAAATTTGAATATTGAGAAAAAGCCCATTTTTGTTCATAATTTAATTAAAAAATACACTTAAAGGGACATATCAGCTTTTTTGTTTTAATGTTGATCAGTTTGGATTATAGCTCATGCGTTGGCAGTAATAAGATGGTCAATAGTAGTTGGCACTGTGGGCAACAGCTGGGCATCTCCATAAAGCTTGTCAGGAGATGGAAGCATGAAGTGCTCTAAAATCTCCTGGTAGGTGTTGACTTTGGACTAAACACAGTAGACCAACACCAGCAGCTCAAACCATCACAGAAACTGTACACTGGACTTCAGACACATTGGATTCTGTGTCTCTCAGACTCTAAGAGCTGATTTACAAATGAAATTGAGTTCATTTGAGGTCAAACAAAGCCTCAGCTCCTCAGTTAGGCCGTGTTCAGACTGATTCAAGCTGGACAGCAAAAAAGTCAGACTTTACAATTCTGACAGACGTCCTTTGGGAAAGATAAGCCAAGCAAAATTCTAAGTAGCATCCAGTCAATTGGAGAAAATGAAAGTGACATAAGGACCACACTAGTGATCTAGGGGGCAGTGAGTAGTACCCACAGTACCCCGGGAAGAAGTGACTTGCTCAAGGGCAGTTTTGTTGGGTGGGACTGAACCGGCAGCCTTCCAGTCACAAGTCTAGTTCCTTATCCATGGCTGCCCTGCTACATGATGTGTACATTTCATGTATATGTATATGTTATATGTTATATGATGTGTTTACTACATACACAAATCCTTCCAAAATAGAACTAGCGGTCTGCTCAAGATATACAAGTCTAAACACAAAAGATGCAGAATGACCTGCTGTGGTGTAAAGGGGCTCATTGTGGTTCTAGTGTAGAAGGATGTTGGGAATACTTTGCTAAATGCAGTGCATCCTCCATGTAACCACATGCCAAAAGAGCCAGTGGAAAACTGCACAAACTCCAAAACCTTTGCGGAACCCTTGTTCCACCAGCCGTGGTGAGGGCCAAACTTTAAACCAAATGGGACAGTCTGTTTACCCACATCAGCAGCTCTGCTGTGTATGATCCACTCTAACACACACTAACACACCACCACCACGTCAGTGTCACTGCAGTGCTGAGAATGAGCCACCTACTCTGTGGGGATTTGTACAATGGTGTATGTACCTAATAAAGTGGCCGGTGAGAGTATTTCAGGACTTTCACCCACAACTCAACTCAAATCCTGAGTTTTGGCCCCATTTTTCTTGCTTTCTGAGGTTCGAGCTCAGCGTGGCTTTGACAAGCATTTTAGGCCACACGAGAACGGCAAAAATGGCCAAATCTCCTCTTGGCTCCAACACACCCCCTGAAAAAAACGTAACAAAAACATTCAGGGGCCACGGTAAGAGACCACTGTAAACATGGCAACACTGCAAACACACCGGCATCTCCAAGAGCTACACTCCAGCTGCAGCCAGGCCAGGCCTGAGCCTCGGCATCAGGCCGTCAGCGTGCCGTAACCAGAGACTCCAGCCTCGACACACAAGGAATTTCTCCCTGAACTGGGTGTGCATGAAGTGGCCTTTAGCTCCTCATTACATCCCATTCATTCACCCTAAGCTAGTACATTCTGGAGCATTGCTATGAGGATGTGATTGCATTCAGCCACAAGAGTGTTAGTTGGGGTCAGGATGCTGGCATTAGACATGGTGCCCACAGGTCCTATTCTATTGGCATAATTTCTCTACAGGAACTAGACAAGCTGTGTGTGTGCATTTGTACATCTGTGTCAACTTCATGCAGCTGAATGCATTCATTAGAAGGAATGTCCACAAACTTTTGGCCATCTAGTGAAGTCTCAGATTAAAGGAAAGGTTCACCAAACCATCTCATTATCACAGCACACAGTCATTTTTGTATATTATTTAACACGAAGTAGACAAACAGGGCGGGACGCAAGTGTGAAACAGGCCTGAGGCCTGCGGACAACATGTCAGCCTTGTTAACAGAGGATGCTCTTTGTTGTGGTTTTGACTCAGTATCTGGCTGTTCGGGCTTTTTGCAGCCTGCGGTGGATGGAAGCTTTTAGGACTCTGATTTTGAATGTCTTGTATAATTTAAGGAGATAAAAATGTCGCAATTGCTTTAGAGGGACTGCTCTGTTTTCCCGCTGAGCTAAGATGTTCCAACACACATACACACACACACACAACAAACACACAGTCTAACCTCTGATGTCACTTTCAAGTATGGTTTAAATCAGTCAGCTCCATAATATACACTCAAGTTAGCCTAAGAATACTGTAAGTAAAGGTTATTCTCTGTTTAAATCAGGGTATTCATAAAGAGATGCATAGTAAGGATATACTGAGATCAGAATTAGCAAATTTTAAACACAAAATACAAAGTTATGTAAGGACATTGTACTTTTGCAGGGCTCTTCGCTCTCTAGACTCATTAATACCAGTCATTAGCTGTTATTGCCTGCAGCTGTGACTGGCTCATTGCATCGAAGGGGCTCTTTCTTCCTTGTTCATCAATGCCCTGTTTCTAATCTACATAAGGGCCAAGGGCCAAGTTTAAAGCAGCTGAATGCATTCATTGCAAGGGGTGTCCACAAACCTTTGGACACATTATATATGTAAATTGTGTATGCCTGGTACTCTGCCTCATTTCAGGATTGTTTTCAATATGAATGGGCATTAATGAACTGCTGTAGGTGGAAAACATTTATATACTTTTGGCTTTTGTGACATCACAAAGAACTGGAAATATTTTTGCAGTGTAGTTTGAAAACTGTAGCGTCAACAATAATGTTAGTGCTTACATACAGCATCATAAGTCAGTTTAAAAGCAGGAAAATGTTGGTTTTCTAATATTTTGGCCATTCAAAGCATCAAAACATGTTTTATAGTGCAATATTTATCATAACAATGTGACAACATTGTTTGGCCCTAAAAACACAGATATTCAGTGTTCCAGTGAAGACAGAAGCCATAACCACCAAACCACAGCACAACAACATCTGTCACACACAAGTGCAACAGACACTAGTTCCTGTTAAAAACAAATGGAACAATTTAGAAGATTTATTGAATCCACTCAGAAGAGCAGGACTGAAGATGCTGTGAATACAACAAGACCTCCCACAGAGCTGGTGGCTCATTCTTAGCACTGCGATGACACTGACGTGGTGGTGCTGTGTAGACGATCAGACACAGCAGAGCTGTTGATGTTTTTAAACACCTCAGTTTCACTACTGGAGAAAATATCACCAGTGGATCACCAGTTTCTATACAATGCACAATTTCATGCCAAACCACCATAAATGACCTCATGAATGTTAACAATTTAATTATTCTGAAAGCTTGATCTAAGTGTGGAATTACTCTAAAAGGGAATTCGGCTGTACGCAAAAGTTTGCACATATGTTTTAAATATAAACACAGGAATTTGACAAAAGTATTGGGACACCTGCTGATACATCAATAATGAAGAAATCGGGGGTACTAACAGCTGATCCTGCTTTTGCTGTCCAACTCAGGTTTTCTAGTGATGATCACCACCACTACCTCATCCCCTACTCCACCACCTCATCCTACAAGTACTGGATGGAGCAGAGAACACAGCTCAATGCTGGGGGTTTATACAAATCCAGCCCACACCTGGTGCCAACAGGTTCATGTTTAGTCCTATTTTATTGGCAGTACTTCTCTACATGTGACTATTTGTAGGTCAATGTCATATGTCATGTCCATTAGAGGGACAATATCTGTGACTTCTGTCACTGATGAGATGTTGACATGGCTGCCAACCTCACACACACACACACACACACACACAGTTACGAGCCCATGCAGCTGTTTTAGTAATCCCGGTTTGAAAAGCTCCTTGTGCGGCACACATTCCGCTGGCTTTAGTGGGATTACAACCCACACACTCCTGCAGGCCAGAGGTCAGAACCACAGTCGGACCAGAACACACAGCTCACTGACCACATTTCTGCTGGTGGAGCTTCTCACAGCGAGAGCACTGACCTGAGATCAGCTTCAGCTTTCAGTTCTTAACCCCTTAAACTCTAAGGGTCTGTGTGTGCGTCCACACTGCCTCTCAGACCTGCAGACGTTACACATTACAGTCATAATTACTGAATAACCAGGCTTACCAGTAATAACTAACACATAAGCTTAGTTCAAAGGTTAACCGGGGTCTCATTGTAGTAATGAGAAAAGCATGTTGTAATTTTATAAAAACTATTTTCTCAGCATTTCACTGAAAGTGAACTTCACAACACGTCTGTAAGTTAAGAGCTGATATTTTACTAAGATATGGATTTTGACTTTTGTTTATAGTATTTATGCCTTGTTTTCATTTCATACTAACTCAAAACTTAAGTATAAGGTTAATTTCAAAAGTTTTGTAAAGAAAATAATATTAATTATTCAATAAATATGAGGGATTATTTAGTATATGAATAATTAAATAACATCACTGAAATATGAAGTATCTACTGTAAATTATTCAGTATCCACTATGAATTATTCAGTATCAACTATGAATTATTCAGCATCTACTATAAATTATACAGTATTCACTATGAATTATACAGTGTCCACTATGAATTATACAGTTTCCACTATGAATTATACAGTATTCACTGTGAATTACACATTATCCACTATGAATTATACAGTGTCCACTATGAATTACACAGTATTCACTGTGAATTACACATTATCCACTATGAATTATACAGTATCCACTGTGAATTACACATTTTCCACTATGAATTATACAATTTCCACTATGAATTAATTCAGTATCAACTATGAATTATTCAGTTTCCATTATGAATTATACAGTATGTAATGATATATTATTCACAGACTACTACAGCTTTTCAGTATCTGTTATGAAAGTTTAATTGAAATTCATTCATTCATTCATTCATTATCACACCCGCTTAATCCTTATTAGGGTCGCGGTATATATTTGTCAGCATTTGGGTAAAAGTCAACAAACTCATATTAAAAATATACAAAACACAGACACACCTCTATCCTCTGCCTGTACATTACTGCAGTGTCAGCACCTAACAAAGCATCCAAAAATAATCTCACACACACACACACACGCACACACACACACACACACACACACACACACACACACACACAGTCATTCTGGTATCTCTCTTATGAACTCAGAGGTGAAATTTCAGAGCTTCAGTAACTCTGAAAATAAACCTCAGTGACAGAACAGACACACCTGCTGGGATAGTGTCAGAGTCTGTTTAGCACAGAGCACACCAGCTTCACAAGGGGTCAAAGGTCAGCACCATTACATCCTTCTGAACTACTACACTAAAGCCAGAACCAGAACCACACTCAGCATTCTGTTATACTAAACCATCATAATACACATGACTGTATTAAATATGGGTCTGTCACGTTGTAGTATTGAAAAAGTACAATACACTGTGCCAACACAATGTGTGTGTACGTGTTTGTGTGTGTGTGTGTGTGTGTGTGTGTGTGTGTGTGTGTGATGGGGGTTCAGTAATCAGTAAAACAGGGCTCATTGTCTGCTCTTATCTCAACCACACACACAAAACAATGTCTCTCATCTTCAGTCTTGTCCTTTTTCTTATCTGTTCAGGTGTATTTACCTCTTATCTGACCCCATCTGACCCCCACCCCCTCCCACCCAACAGCCCCTTATATAACAGTACTTTCAGGTATTGCACTGGAACAAAATGGTCCTGAAGGTCCAGTAGAGCACCTTTCTTCACTATTTGAACTTTTACAGGAGAAAGAAGCAGATTTTTATCTTTAAAAAAACTTCTTAATTTTAAAAGTCTGGAGTTAGGACACAGTGGAGTCAATACCACTTCTGATTCTGTCATTACTACACAACCTGGTACTGTTGTACTGAAGATGGTTCCATCCCACCGACAGGAGGTACTGATCCAGTCAATGTACAGTCCTATGGCACCTTTATCTCAAGTCGGCTCTTCAAACGAGCCTACACTTATGTGTGTCAGCATAAGGGTGGATGTAAAAGTTCAAAAACGACAAGAGAAAGAGAGGATGAGAGAGATGAGGGAGCATGAGGGATGACTGTAGGGCTGCAGGTGGCCGTTCTTCTATTTATCTGCTTTATTTCACAACATTTAAGGAATGTTAAACTCATCACATCACTGTTCTCCACCAGACACCAGCAAACCTAAACAAACAGCTGATCTGCTGGACCAGCGGTTCACCAATTTTCAGAACACATGTTCCTCAAATCTAAATTGTAAAAAAAATTTAATATGTCATTATCTACTCATAATAACTAATAATTAATGGGATAATTCTGACAGTCAATATTGGATTATCATCATATTTGGGCCCTCAAGTGGCACTGTATTAAAAACAGGCCTGATTCTGTCCTGGAAATCACTGCATGGGCTCAGGAACACTTCCAGAAATCTTTGTCAGTGAACAGTTTGCAGAGCAGTCCACAAAAACAAGCTGAAGCTGTATCATCCAAAGAATAAGCCATATGCCAACATGATCCAGAAACACCAACGTCTTCTCTACATCAAAGGTCTAGTCCTGGTGTTTAATTATATATGAGGCCTATAAGAGGTGCTTGTTAATTGACAGATAGTCTTGGTGTGTCTGCTTTGTTCTTCTTAATACTCCAAATTAAAACTCTGAAAGGAATAAAATAACGTCTCAGCACTTTTGTTCTTCCCTCAGTCTGTGAACTCACTCACCGCCCCTCATAAAAGTGCTTTAGAGCTGGAGCGGCCCGGCTTCTCAGACCCGTTTATGAAGCGCTGTGTGGATGGTTTATGCACACAAATGACCTCACCCAGCGGTCCAGATAATCAGACAGCTCAGAGCGGGATGGAAAATGAAAGTGCAGTTTTTCAGCCACTCAAATGTCTTTTCCATATATTGTGTGCAGGGCATTATGGGTTATCGTAGAGCAGAGGTGATGGATGCACCACGACGACACTGAACGAGGCAGTTTAACTCTTCTGGAATATGTGAAACAGCATGCTGGGATGCAAGAAAGTGATAGATAAGCATGTCAGACATGTCAGAGAGAGAGAGAAAGAGAGAGAGAGACAGACACAGAGAGAGAGAGAAAGAAAGAGAGAGAGAGAAAGAGAGAGAGAGAGACAGACACACACACACACACAGAGAGAGAGACAGAGAGAGAGAGAAAGAGAGAGAGAGAAAGAGAGAGAGAGACACACAGAGAGAGAGAGAGAGAGAGAGAGAGAGAGAGAGAGAGAGAGAGAGAGAGAGAGAGAGAGAGA
>BRDA01082131.1:0-10023 GCA_036984385.1 Crenuchus spilurus | reverse complement strand
ATTGGTCTTCCAGCTGTTCGTTATATGCTCAATTTCATTTTTCCAGCCACTTATTGCTACTTGTCCCAACTTTTTTGGGATTTGTTGACACTGTGTTACAATGTCAAGCTTGTAATAATAGAGGAACCTTTTCTGGTGCTGTAGAACCATTACACATTTTTGTCAGTCTGAAGGACACTGTCAGCAGGGTTCTTTGAGTGTTGATGGTTCTATGTATAGCCATTTTCTTCACTAAAGAACTGTTGAAGAACCATCTTTTGTGTGCAAATCCTGCAAACACAACTTTTCCAGGAGAACAGACTGAAATGTACATAAAAGTGAGTTTAAAAGCTGAAGGTGGCTTGTTGGATCAGTTTGGTGTAAAAGCTGCTCTTTTCTTTCGGACTCTGAGGATAACTGAGCACATTCCTGCAGAACGTCTGGGTGCTTTTCTTAGTCTTAGTCCCTGAGTTTGGGCCCCTCTGCCCAGGCTAATCATTAACACTCCTCAGGCCTCCGTCTCATTACAGATTCAGGCGCTGGACTCTGAGACTGAGGCTCTTTGGCGAGTCTCACACTTGGAAGGCCAGAGAGAGTGAAGCAGTCATTGTTGAGCGGCACGGCTCAGTTAGACTCGCCGCGGTCGTCGCCGGCCTCCGGGAGGCCTTTGTGGCTCGTAATTGTTCTCTTCTAAGCTCGGCCATCCCAGTGTTCTGCTCAGGAAGGTGTTATTGTCCGGTCCTGTCTGTCTTTTCTTTCTCAAGTCTTTTGACACCACATTTCACTCCACAGACCAACACCTGCAGCCCAAACCGGCCCGAGAAGACCCGGTTTGAGAAGAGTGCTTAATAGGTGCCGTTTCCCTACTTTTGTATCTAAACACAATGGCTGTGGCTTCTTTTCACCAAACTCATTTTAATCTCTCCAAACGCAAACATTTCAGTTGCTTGTGTCTCGGCCCAATTTAAACATCCCCGCTCTTTATCTGTCCAAAGACAACAAGTGTTCCCCTGGATAGCGGCCCATTCGCACTGCCCCGTCCCTCCTCTAACCCAACTGTAAGAGGTGTTGACACTATTCTCAGAGATAAGGCCTCATTGTGTGGACGGGACAGTGTCACTCATTGACTAAAGCCCTTATGCTAACATCTGTGATGGGTTTTCCCTCGGGACAGTGCTGGAGAGCTGCTTTTAGAGCACTTTTAGCTCACACCAGGTGAGAGAGAGTGTGTAGTGAGACTTCAGTGTTTTTTAGTTCACTAGACCTGCTCAGTCCTGACACTGCACACTTTAAAATCACCATGTGTGCTCATTTCAGCCTTTTAAACTGCAATAATAAATAATAAGAGCTTTTCACTGGACATTCAGAACTAAGAGCTTCAAACGTGCAAAATGTACAAACATTTACATATTTAATATTCAGATTATTGATTCTTTTTGTGCGGATTTCCTCTTCTCAGTTCAAATATTCCTTCATATACAACAAAGTCCAATCAGAGAATATATTCTTAATGTCCGGAAACATTTTCACTCTAAAAACTAAATAAAAGTGACCAGCCAATAGAAAAGCAGAGCTGTGCTTAATGTAAACCCTTTAAAAAATGTCCAGTATAGTGGACGTTTAGAATGAGGAGGTTAAACAGCAAAAATGATCTTTTAGGAAGTAAAATCATCCTAAATCTGCACCACATCACTAATTTTTCTCCTTCTGAGGGTGATGTTCACTTATGACGAGGTGATTTAACACATAACTACACATTATTTAGCCGTTTTAAGTTTATTACATATAGTGATCTCAGCACTGACGGATCATTTAAAGCTTTAGTCAGTACAGTGAGCTCATTTTACTCAGACATTTACACTGATTTGAGATGATTTTACTCGCAGAGAGACGCAGAGCAGTTCACATTATAGACCTTTAAAGACAAAAACCTCACAGCTGAAGAGACACAGTGAGCAGCAGAGCCGACAGTCACGTCACTACAGTACTACAGAAGAATAAAGTGCTGTCAGGGGGGTCACGGTGCTTTAC
Source organism: Crenuchus spilurus (assembly GCA_036984385.1). Classification (NCBI taxonomy): domain Eukaryota; kingdom Metazoa; phylum Chordata; class Actinopteri; order Characiformes; family Crenuchidae; genus Crenuchus; species Crenuchus spilurus. Next base: position 8,013 of record BRDA01082131.1, on the reverse strand, counting down.
AGTGAGCTCTGATGAAATATTACACACTTTACCTTATCAGGACCGAGCCAGGGTGCTTACGGCTCCCGTTCCTGTGATGACTATAATATGAGACTGAGATTGCTCGGCACAACCGTCCCATCAGGCAGTGAGAAAGGCCGGCGGTGAAGAAATGAAATGTTTAAGTGGAAGACATAACAGCTTCACTACAGAACCACCGACGGTCCCTCAGAAGCCCTTTCTACAGGCCCGCGTAACGTTTACACTGCAGAACCGAACCCGTCTCGTACAGATGTCTAATACACGTCATCCTGAGAATGTTCTGAAATCAGACACATGACTAATGATCTCACTACACCAGCTATAAGACCACAGCAGGTCTTTAAATGACCTTAAAATAAGCTTGAGAATGAGAAACGTTAGACTTTGTGATGAGATTTAAGACCGGTCCACTGGCCGAGACATTTTTACAGTGAATACAGTAACACAGGAAAGGAATGCAGGACACATCTTAACCTTCAGGTGTAGATGAGCCTTAATGTCTCTCACAATGTCCAAATACAGCCAAACAGATCTGTGTTATTGTCCAGTGTTAATGACTAGAGATAAGGGTTAACGGCTGGCGATGTCACTCATTGGCTGAATCAGCCATTGTGTGTCTGTAACGCTTCTACAGGAGCTTTACCTGCACTTATTGTCCATTTGAGCTCCACCGAGATCACAGGACCACTTTATACAGACTGTAATCTGTTTCTCTGTATCCTCAATGGTCAGGACCCCCCACAGAGCTGGAGGGTCATTCTCAGGGACACTGACGTGGCCCAGATAGCAAAATTATTCTGACCCACATCTGGCCCTCATCTTCCATTTCATTTGGCCCACATGCCACATGGATTGACGGCACTTGGGCAGACCACTCCTGGTTGCAAGATTAAGGCCACATATCAGCCAAATGTAGGTAACACTGCCAAATCTCTGCCAGAACTGGACCACATCTGTTTTAGAACATGTGGGCCAAATGTCTATTTTCACTATAAAGGTCACATTTGGCTCACATGCAGTTTGCAATGCCAACACTGGGCCAGCAGGGCCATTTCTCAGCCTGTACTGGCCCACATCTGTACGCTGTCTGGGGCTGGTGTGTTCTGCCAAAACCAATGAAGGACTAGAGGACCAACACAAACTGTGCTGAGCTACTGTCACTGATTTTACATCTACAAGCTGGACCAACAAGGCAGAGTGGGCCGTGAATCACACACTAACACACCACCACCACGTCAGCGTCACTGAGAATGATCCACCTGGTTCTGATCACTGAAGGACAGGCTGAACAAAGTAAACTGCAGTCTGTGGAGTTTAACTGGACGTAGAGTGAGTGCTGTTTTTAGTTAGTTCTGCAGAGGTGAAGTATACACTGTGTGAGTGTTGGTGAGGCTGAGGAGCTCAGGTTAAGGATGAAGCAGGACTGTATACACTGCAAAATCACATGTTTATGCAGCAAAGCCTGCCAACTGCCAAAGGCTGCTTCAGCTCCTGGGTTTACAGGACTCAGACTAGGAGAGCATGTGAATGGCTCTCTCCTCACCATTTAGGGGGGCGTGAAAAGAACTCTGCAGTGAAACCGCCCCTTGCCAAGATGTGGGTGGGGTTACAAGTTTGTGCATATAAAGGAGGATTCCAGCAGATGGAGGGGTGTAGTGTAGGAGAGCCTGACACCAAGAGTGTCCACCAACTTCTCTCACTTTTCCTGGCTGCGTATCAACACACTCCTCTGAGGCGGCCACACAATGCCATCCAACTTTCTGACGCCCTTCCTCGAGCTAGATGACGAGATTTGCAAGGTGGGTAACTTTCACTCGCTTCTTTTCTTGTTCTGCTGTGTAAGATTAAAGTTTTTATTTCATTCTTTTCTCAGAATGTTGCTTTTCTTCCGTTTTCAGCCAAACTCTTTGTGGACTGAATGAGACTTTCCTGCATTTCTAATCTTCATGTCTTTTCTGTCTCAGAACTTTCGCAGTCTGGAGATGGCAAATGTTGCACCCTCTGCTGGTCAGAAGCAGCTTGTTGCCCAATTCCAGCGCAGGCATTCGCTCTGCCCGGTCACTCTGCCCAACTCAAAGTTTAACAACACCAGCGCAGAGCCTGCTGTCGACTCCTGCCTTTGGCCCTTGGGTGGCATCATCGGTCAGCAGCTGCCCCGCTCGTCTCTCAGCCAGATCCCGTTCAGAGTGGACCGCTCTGTAAGCATGATTGAAGGACAGATGAGCAGCATGGGCATCAGTGAGTCATCCACCCAAATGCTGCCCCCTCCACCTGGCCTTAGCCTCAGTAACAGCTCCCTCTCCTTTTCAAAAGCCACCGCCATGGAGTTGCCAATCTCCACCCGCTACAAGACAGAGCTGTGCCGTACGTACGAAGAGAGCGGCACCTGCAAATATGGCATAAAGTGCCAGTTTGCTCACGGCATGGAGGAACTCCGAGGCCTGGACAGGCACCCAAAATACAAAACGGAGCCTTGCCGCACCTTCCACACCATCGGTTTCTGCCCGTATGGTGCCCGGTGCCATTTCATCCACAATGCCGATGAGCAACATGGCCACCAAGAGAGTGCCCGGCAGCAGAAGTCAAGAGAACGTCCCCAGCTGCTTCGTCAGAGTGTCAGCTTTGCTGGCTTTTCATCACAAGCCTTGACCGGTTTCCAGGTTCTCCCAGACCCACTGGCCTTCACGAGAGCAGCCTCAGTGTCTCCGCCACCTTCCACGGGCAGTCCTGACCTGCTGTCTCCATTGTTTCCTGAACCCGGAGCCTTGAAGCACGGCTACCACTTCTCTGCAGACCTGGCAAGTGAAGGCCCTCGCTTCTTCGCCCTCGGAGACCACAAAGGTCAAGCCGAGTCTTCCCAGAGCATCTCGGGCCCCCACAGCGGCTTCACCTTCACTGGTCTTGCAGCTCTGCAACGAACCGGGTCTGCAGACTCCCTCTCTGACCAGGAGGGGTACTCCAGCTCCAGCTCGGGCAGCCTCAGCGGCTGTGAATCGCCCGGCATCGAAGGCCGCCGACTGCCCATCTTCAGCCGCCTGTCTGTCTCAGACGATTAGAGCCAAGGATGAGCGTATCTGTGCATATTGCATCCACAACCCAAGCGGACGCGTGTCTGCTTTTGATTTGTAAACGTTATACACAAACTCTCTCAATGTATACTGTTGTATACCGGTTTGAAGCTGTACTGGGTACTAGATTCAGACTCCTAGATGCAGGGAAGGTTCTATGTGAGAGCCGTTATATTTTCTGAGGAGGTAGTATAGTGGCCCTAACCAGGCACCTACTATCTGTAGTCTAACCAAAGCAAAAGAAGGTAGTGTCTATTAGCTGTAGACTTAACCCTGTGCCCAAGCATACTGTAAAAAACATTGTAGCCTTTAGTGAAGGCATTTACACATTTGACAGTATTACTGAGTAGTTTAACCTTAGTCGTCTCTCGTTTTGAAAAGCTATTTATTGCCCTGAATTGATGAAGGTTTGTTCTTTTTTGTAATGTTGAGGAAGACCAGGCTTTACTGTGTTGGCTTTGTTTGAGCTCTCTTAGCTTTAAGTGACACCAGCAGTACAGACTGAATGTAGGACTCTCAGGATTGTATCTGGTAGAACTCCACCAGTCCAGCGAGATCAGTGTTTGGGCTCAAACAAGTGTGAATGAGAGTGTGTGTGTGTGTGTGTGTGTGTGTGTGTGTGTGTGTGTGTGTGTTTAAAGTGGCAGTGTGACAATGTAATAGTGCTGCATCGTGTCTTGCACTCTCTTTAATGAAGAGACGGACAAAGATGCTCTTTGCAATGTATACATCAACAAACAAGTGCATTCTCTCAGACGAGTAAAGCTTACACCAGATCTCAGATTAGTACTGTGAGGTTTGTTCTCTCTTTTAGTTTTCTGCCTTAACTGCGATGCAAACGTAAGCTTTTGCCTTTTGTTAACTTAAAACTTATTTATTGTTGTTTTCTTCTCTGAGAAAGAGAAAACGGTATAATGTGCTGATTTTTGTATTGCCTTGTTGTTATATAATTTAAAACTGGACTGTTTACATTCCTCAGGGGTGCATAAGCCCGACTTTTATTATAATATATTGGTGACGGATTTGAAATAAACTTTCAGAAGCAAGTCCACGTGCGGTGCCTTTGATTCTGTTCACTTTACAGGAGAAGCGAAAAACTTCAGAACATTTAATGCAAGTCAATGTAGAGAGGTTGAAGTCAGAGCCATTTTGGAGCACTTGTGTTGGGCCAGTGATGCTGAAATGTTCACAGGGTGTAAAGTTTGGCTGCTACTTTTAAATAATGTAAAAAAGTAAAAAATGTCAAAAATTATATTTTTTGGTATGCTGATACAGTACAAAGTTTATCAGCACATTATTTTAGGGTATAATTCACTTGGGAGTTTAAAACACTTGTGACAGCTCACTAATGCAAGCTGGACACACACACACACACACACACACACACACTAAGACAAGTGAACAGTTGAGAGCTTTTGTGTTTCTCTCTCTTTGTTCAGACTTAGAGAAACGTCCCACTGTCAGCCGGCCGGAGACAATAGGTCAGGCCTTTCTCTGGCCTTTAGGGGGGTGGGGGGACACTTCTCTCCACATGGCTCCTGCTTTGTGAGGCCACTCTCTCTTTCTTACCAACATCTGTATGCTAATGTGCTAACAGAAGGGACGGCTGATTTGCAAGTCTATTGGAGAGATCAGAGGCCAGAGAGCTCCATCAGCAGTCTCAGCACTTAAAATACCTTAAAACACACTTATTTCACATTCAGTCAGTGTCATCAATCTGATCTCTCACTGTCACAGCACCAAGAAATGACTCAGGATGACATTCATATCTGGAGGCCACACATGACTAAAAACTCAACATATTACTCAACTCAACTTATTAAAAATAACCCCTACAGTACATCGAGGGCCACATCAAAACTTTAAATAAATATAATAATACAATGTGTATATATTTTATACTTTATTACACATAAAGTCACATTCTTTTTAGTCTTTTTGACTTTAATGTTGCTCAGTATGAGTCACAGCTCACGAGAAATTATTAGAGTTTTATATTTTGATTTTAAATAAATGAACAGTATCAACATTAAACTTGAAATGTGTCACATTATGTAATTAATCTCAAATATATGAACATTTCTGCAGAGTCATGAGCACCTATTTAATCAAATAAACATAGACATTAACTGAGCTCACACATTAATATTTGGAGGCCACAACTTGTGGTTCTTGTGGCCACAACGGAATAAAAACATGATATATGGATTTGTGGCTCTAATGTTATATAATGAGTGTGCTTATAAATGACCACCTCAAAACCTCTGTAACATCACAGTGATTCATTAATTAATTATATTTAATATTAGTAATATTAATAAATAATATTATATACAGCCCGAGCAGCCTGGTGAGCTTTTAAAGCAGTGTATTTAATATAGTATTTAAATATAATCGGCCTCGCTGGGCTGGTGTTACTCCACTAAACTGAACTTTAAAACTTGTTTTATATGCTTTTATCATCACTTCTTCTGTTTCATTTTATAAAAAGTTGCTAAAAATAAAAAATGTTGTAAGATGACCAAGAGGGGGGGCATTTTCAAACAAAAGACTCCAGAGAGGATCAAGATGTACAGCTTTCACATAAACATCTGCACAGAAATAAGACAGTCAAAGAATAGATTTATAACTAAATACAGGAACATAAAGACACCAGGCAGGACGTGGGGGGTGGGAGCAGAGTTTTGGGAGGGGTGTAGGGGAGGCCTGTGTAATCCTCTGCACATTACACAACAAAACAACCTACAGCAGTTTTCTCTGAGGGTCTTCAGTAGATCTGGACCTCTGTTACCCCTGCTTCACCCGGAACATTTACACTGAGGTCAGGTCACTTTAAAAAACAGGTCTTACCAAGTACGGTCACCTGAAATCTCGTCTAAACATAGACATTACACAGTGGCTAAAGACACGATCCTAACACAGGCAGAGCACTGGGTCCAAAAGTTTGTGGACACCCGTTCTAAAGGATACATTCAGTTGATACAGATGTACAGCTTGTCTAGTCCCTGTAGAAGTACTGCCAACAGAATAGAACTAAACATCAACCTATTGGCACCATGTTTAATGCCAGGCATGGGCAAGAGAGCTAAGCATTGAGTGGCATTGAGTTCTCTGCACTGGGATGTTCTCTGCACTGGGATGAGCTGGTGGTGATTCTTCAATGTCATGTGGCTGAATGCGATCAGCAAAGCTCCAAAATCTATTAGGAAGTCTTCTCAGTGGAGACAGTTAAGCAGATAAACTGATTTTCAGCATGTGTCAATCTTAATCTTAATGTGTCCTAATACTTTTGTCCACATAGTGTATGTAGAACACAGAACCCTTTATGTGCTACAGAGCTGGAGAACACAGAACCCTTTATGTGCTACACAGAGCTGGAGAACACAGTACTTCACATGAGGTGCCACATAAATCTGCAGAGCACAAGACCCTCTAATGAATGACGTTTGAGCTAAAATTGATTTTATTTCAAATTAAGAGCCAAAGAGCCGAGAAGTCCAAAGTTCTGTGGTTTAGGTTTAGTCCAGAGCAGGGGAGACACCTTGTGGCTCACTAGAGAACGAGCCATAAGGAGAAGTTAGGTGAGATTAAACGTCCCTCACGTCACTCTTCAGAGAATAAGTCACAAGTTTAGAAACACAGTCGAGTGACTAAAGTCCTGATTTAATGATTATTTAGTGTAAATCAGACAGAGCGTGACACTGAAGACTTATTTACTGATTACTTATTTATTTATTTACTTATTTACTGCACCGTTTAGTTTTTCTTAAATCCTGAAAATAGAAACTGTGCAGAAAGTATTTTAATTTAATTTGGTTTACTTTCCCAGATTATTCAAAAATGACTTTTTTGCTTAAATTTATTGTTATAATCATGTTTTATTGAATTGTTTTCTGCTTTGTATTATTTATTTTTATATTTAGGTTTATTTACCTCTGTACTTTTAGTCTGTTTAACTGTTTTCTGTTTTATTTCTACTAATTAATATTCATATTAGTTCATCTGTGTAGCACTTAGAATGAAGGTGATGTATGACAAGTAAGTATATTAATTGTATCTGTTGCACTTGTTCTGTGTGAAAATCTTCATAATGTACATACCTTAAACATTACAGTTAGATATATTCTGTATTATTTACGGTTTTATAAATAAACACACACACACACACACACACACACACACACACATACACAGGTTAAAAATAAACTCCTCTAAAGCTGTTTGAATGTAAAGTATTAGGACAGTAATATTCACCACAACATGAAGTGATGCTGATTTTGGATTTGTAATCAGAAGTTTAATTGTAAAGACTGGTGTGTTGTGTTTAAACTCTTAATTTTAGATTTAAAATATCACATTACATCAGAACTCCTGTACTATCATACTGACAGGTCTGTACACAGTCCTGTAAGTGACATAATCACACTGCAGTTCACCGCTGTAGCCACATGAGGTCAGCAGACCTTTATTCACATGGCCTGTAGAGATGAACTCAGACTGCACAGCTGCTGAGACTCTCACTTCAGACTGGAGAGGTTTAGAATATATAAGTAATATATAATCAGGTCTGCACTGCCTGTTTGTGCAACTGCGACGTAAAAACAGTCCTGAACAAGTGAAGAACATGACGCAAGCAAAACGTTAATGAGAAACTGCTGAGAAATGAGTCCGTTATTCACTAACGACAACGTTTAACTCAGTAACTGTCTGTAATGAACAGCCTCAGGCAGTGATACCACAGAACTTCTGAGCAGCTGTGGACTGAAGAGGGCAGCTGTGGCTTAAAGGCGGCAGCTGTGGACTAAAGGGGATAGTTGTGGCTTAAAGGCGGCAGCTGTGGACTAAAGGGGGCAGCTGTGGACTAAAGGGGATAGTTGTGGACTAAAGGGGGCAGCTGTGGACTAAAGGGGGCAGCTGTGGACTA
>BRDA01082129.1:0-12107 GCA_036984385.1 Crenuchus spilurus | reverse complement strand
CTCACTGTATATTTTCCCCAACTATATTTAAGTTCCCTGTTGAGGGCCAACCTTCAATTTTGTAAATTTCTGTTTTATTCCCATAAATTCCTGTTCATTCCCATAAATTCCCATTAATTCCCATGGAAAGTTTCCAACTTTGAAAATTCCCAGAATTTTGCAACCCTACTCTAAAGTAACATATTCAGTGGGGGTTGTGCTCAAACTTTGATGCTAAAGCTGAACTAATACACTGTTTTCCTGGATTGAGTGAGCTGTGCTTTGACAAATGTATCCTACCTTTCAGCTACTAGGCTTCCTGTGGCTGGCTGGGAAACTAAGTGTGCTGTTAAGTTGACTGTTCTTTGCTGATTGATGGGTGTGACTGTGATGAAGATACTGTTTGATAGACTCAATGCTGCGTTCATAACTGACAACTCCACAAGCCGTTCAGAGACTAAAAAAATAAAAAATATCATTTTATTCTATTTGGTTAAACATGATTTCTTCAACAACTGCTATGAAATCTCAAACTCTTATTTAAAAAAATCTGTGACATTTGAGAAATTAGCCTGAAATAAAGTAAATTGTCCTGTGAATTTAGTAAAATCCTAAATAATTTTTTTGGAATGACTTTATTTTATATGTACATATGTTGAATATGTCTTGGTGAGTTCACACATGTATGATCAGTCATGTACAGAGTTTGTAACATGCATAAAAAGAATTAAATGAATGCAAGTTAAAACAACAATAAAAAATAATACTAATGTATCTCCAAAAAATTTAATATTGTGAAAATTTTGTGTTAATAATTTAATATACCAAATGTCATATTTTATATTCATTACACACAGTGTGACATATTTCAAACTTTTTTTGTTTTGTTTTAATGTTGACACTGAATGATAAGTTGCGAAATTACAAAATCTCCAAATCAAATATTCTAATTTGAGATTCTGGATTTCTGATTTTCATTAGCTTATTTTCATCAGCCAACAGTAAAATAAAACACATGTTAAAAGTTATATATGACATTTATTTATATATTTAAAATATGACAGTTTATGTTTTCTAATTAAATTATGAACAGCCGTGATCTTTTTCACAATTTTCTCATTTGTGGAGATGCACTAATAGAGTAAAAGATAGCAGAGTGTAAATCAAAATCAGCTGGAGTTAAAGGAGACATTATGAATACATAATGAATACATCTGGATCTAAGGATAAAAGAAAGTAAAATAAAATGGTTCACTGAAACATTTGTACAGACCTTGCTTCTGTGTTTTTTAATACTTCACAGAGCATATCAGACTATATGTAGCAATACAATTACAATTAGTATTTGTGCATATTGTGCAGTTCTAGTCCGCTGGGCACTCATCTGTTTCCTGGTAGTTCTGCAGAAAGTGCAGTTGCCTAGAGGAGCAGGCCGCTTTCTTTTACCTCACATCCGGAAGTATGGGGTCTTGTCTTGTTCACTTAATGCATGAATGTTAACTGTCATCTGCTCGCCCCATATTTTCTGACGGTGCCAGCGGCAGACAGATTTATAGACATGCTGGCTTTCAATCAGATGCGCCAAAAAGCCCTGCATATTATAAATCGCAGCACTAAAAAACTATTTTGCAGCTTGCTTGCCAAGCACAAAAAGCCAGGACAGCCTAAAGTAATTTACGAACTACTCCCTGAGGATGTATAACTCTGTTCTGTAGGTCCAAGCCTGCATGAAGCACAGCAGGTTAAAAGCAAGCGTGATAAAGCTGTAACACTCACCCCTCACAGTGTGCTATACAAGGGCCGTCTTATGGAGAATCATCTGAAATTCATTGTCAGCATAAAGAGCTGATTTAGATGTTTTTTATTTCCATTCTTTATTTCATTTTGTTCCTTTTTATCCCATTTATAACTGCCTTGAGACAGTTTCTCTCCAGTGGTCAGGTCTGCTCATCCACCGTATCTTCTAATCACTTCATTTTATTGCACTGTGATACCTCCTCAGGAAAGACTGTCTGTTTAGTATGACAGTGTATGTAATACAACACTGTTGGATATTTATTTTTGCACCAGTATAAATAACTCCCCACTCTCAGCAGTAAGCACTAAACGGGCCGTGATGGTGATAACCCTCAATTAATTCTCGGTTTCCTCTCTCCTGGATTTATTATTGTTGTGAGGGGCCAGGTGTAGCCCCACCGAGTGGACCGTAATTGTGTTCATGCTACTTAGCTGAAGACCGCAGCAGTAATAAACCAAATTACACAATAAATCCTTCCCAGATGGCCTGCAAAACATTTCACACTGCTTTGGCAGTGTATACTCATGAGTGTGCAGTGTAGTCCTTCCACACATCCACATAAATAAATGTCTTATCTTTAAACACCTTGCATGTCTTCTGGTTTTGTTTGTTTGAATAGTGTGAATGGCCTGAGAGGGACGTAAGCTTAGCTGTAGGCATTAAACTTTCTGAAGACTGGGTGACAGTTTGGGAGATGTTAACCCAGAATGTGAAGAGTTGGAGACAGTGTGATTAACTCTGATTCAACAGTGGGGTGCATTGGTTGTTAGATGTTGTGATGGAGACTAGAAAGAAAGAGATTAAGTGCTATGCTGGGTTTTGATGTCCTGTAAAAGGATGTCCTTGATCAGATCATTACACACATTTTATACTAGTGTACCAGTATTTGGAGTGCAAGGTGGCAGATGGCCATGATATAATGTTGCTAAAATGTAAAAATAAGAAACAAAATATTTGTTGACTTATGAAGGAAGAATATGTTTACCTGTCATGTCTTCATTTGCACATAGAATTATGAAATTTACAATAGCAATGAGTTAAGATTGTTTTAATGCGACAACACTGATCAGGCTGCCTGCAGAGGTGCCTGTAAATGTGTCATTTTGTATTTATCAGCTTTGTAAGAACAGGCTGATTGTACAAAAATCATTTTTAAAAATTGCTATAATCAATCTGATTATTAGGTGAGTAAATAATCAACCAACCAACCAGTTAAGAGGTCTATCACTATTATCTTTTTCTGTTATTAGAGGTGTAAGAAAATACAAATAAATTCACTTTAGTATTGCAATATTATGTTTTGTGATACTGTATTGATTCTTTACAACACAGGGTAGATTTGAAATCAATAGTTGATAGTACATGCAGAGATTGGTGGCAGACACACTTTCATTTTGGTTGTGTTTAAATCCCCGACCACTAGATAGCAATGCTGTAATCTGTCTTCAGTCATTAGAATATTCCATTCCAATGTAAACATAAAGTGTAAGGGCGCACTACTAATTTTCTTTAAATTACATAAAACATTAGTTTGTTTACGATATTGCAGTGCACTGAATCATGTCATATATTGTATATCATGTTCTTGCCAATACACAACTCTACTGCTAATATATTTAGGGTAATACTAGAAGTTGCTTTGTTGTTTTTCATAATTTTACAGATTTTGTTTCATTTCTTCCCAAAACCAATATTTTAAATGTAAATTTCATAGTACTTTTAGCAGTCATATGTGCTCAGCATCTGTGGAACTTCTGTAGTCCACTTAGAAAAGCATATTTGTTGTCTCTTTATAATACAGCTTAAGTGAATGCCAAAGGTAAAGGAAAGTTTAAAGAATCAGAAATAGAAGATACCATGATCATAATTCTATTTTTTTTCAGGATAAGCAATTTTTTGCATTTTTTTTATATATTTGCTAATTTGTAGTGTTAACCAGTTACTTCATGCTTTCACACTTAATTTGTTTAATTTTATTTAAATAGACAACATATTTTTCATTTTTAGAAATTATGATTTCCAGCAAGTAATGCTATATGTACTGGGATGTTAGCGAAAACAAAATCCTGAAAATATACATGCGTGTTTATTTAGTGCATAAGTGTTTATGTGGTGTACAGTATGAAAGGACCAATACAATTTGACCAGTTTTCATCATTATTTATTAATATGGTTACTATTTTCAGTGCTGTTCATTTGTATAGTCTTCATTACTAAAATTAAGAACATCTCGTCATGAATTGAAGTAGGCAGGAATAAGAGCTAATCCAGTGCAGGCTTTCATATGGAAGGAACCAACCCTGACAATATGGAAGCAGCTTTTTAAGCAAGAAGGATGTTCTGTACAGCAGTTACTGTACAAGCAGTCATGCACACTGACACTGATGCTGACTGGCAATTTTTTCTGCGAAGCTTTACAGCTTTTATGAGTTCCTCCCTAACTGTTGCTTGTGTGATGTTTCCAGTATAGCCTTTAGAATTGACATTTCATGTAACATCATCTTGTTTTGTATATTTCTTTCTATAGTATTGAGACTGTGACCGAGATCCTCATAGTGACCCCTAGTGCTTCTCAGACACATTTCAAGAGAGATTGCTCCTAGCTCAGCTATTAGGAGGCAATATAATTTTAAACAGACACAATATATTAAATTTATGATTCAGAAACAAGGAATATAGGGGTCCATGCCCACATCTCAGTATATAATAGTTTTTAATATTTTACAAAAGTTGAACAAATAATGAAACATGCAACAAAAATTCACGTCAAGATGGTTTACAAAATGTTCTTCATGCTTGAAGAACATTAATGAAATGTGAGAAGTCTTTTCTTGTAATGTGTGGCAGTAGAGGTGCTCTTAATCCAGTATGTGGCCTCCTCTCCTCAAGAACTTGATTGACTGGTTGTAGAAGCTTGCAGTAGATGTCTGCTTCCTCTTGAAACCCAAACAGTGCAGTGCAAAGATTTCACGTTTTGCCTGACATGCTGCATGTGAAACAGAGTTCACTTGGCTGGTTCCTGTAACACCAGGTGCAAAAGTTGGCAGGGACTGCTTTCATAGGCACTTATTCCTCTGGACTTTCTCTGCTTCCAGACTTTCTATCAATCCCCTGGGCCTTGTTTTTTTGCTACGACAGCAATTTCATTATACGACTCTTTAAACACGGGCCACTGTTGTAAATTTGATTAGGGCATGTGAAAATGACCCAAGCCTGTGTTTCTAATGAATATATTTATGAGTCCATTGTACACATCAATTTAATTACCAGTAGTCAGCTGGTAAAGTTCAGGGGGTTGTACAGTGTACAGGCCCTTTTCATGATTCACAAGGGGGAAGGAAAACATAGCAACTAATCTCTATGACTCTTATACACTTCATTAGGTACACATACGTTGTATCTGCACTCATTATCCATTTTATCAGCTTCACTGACCATGTAGGTGCACTTTGGTTCTACAATTACAGACTGTAGTCCACCTGTTTCTCTACTTTATTCGCCTTGTTCTTCAGTGGTCAGGACCCTCAGGACCACCACAGAGCAGGTATTATTTGTTCCCAAATAATATTCTCAGCCCTGCAGTGACACTGACATGGTGGTGGTGTTAGTGCGTGTGGTGCTGGTATCAGATACAGCAGAGCTGTTGGTGTTTTTAAACACCTCAGTGTCAGTGCTGGAGTGAAAATAGTGCACCAAACAAAACGATCCAGCCAACAGTGTCTTGTGGGCATCAGCCTGTGACCACCAATGAAGGACTCGAGTATGACAAGCACAAACTGTGCAGCAACAGATGAGCTACTGTCTCTGACTTTACATCACAAGGTGGACCAACAAGGTAGGTGTGTCTAATGTACTTGACAGTGAGCTAACAGCACTTAGACTACAGTACAAGCTCTCTGAGTGGACTGAGGCACTATTTCAGGACAGGACAAATGTGGAGATGCCAGTACATAGTACTGAGTGATTGACTGGTATAAAGATTCCAGGCTACATTTTTTGTGTATTGTGCAAAGTGCAAATGTGCAGATTCTGCAGGTGTGTAAATATTGCAATGAGTGGGACAATTTAATGTGATGTGCAGAAGTGCAGTGGTGTGTGGTTCTTGATAGTAAGATGTGTGTGTCAAGGAGTCTGACAGCCTGGGGGATGAAACTGTTGAAAAGTCTAGTGATATGGGTACAAATGCTGCGATATCTTCTTCCAGATGGCAGCAGTGTGAAGAGACCATGTGATGGATGTGATGGGTCTTTCACAATGCTGAGAGCTTTCCAGACGCAGTTCTTTTTGTAAATGTCCATGAGGGAGAGAGACCCCAATGATGATCTCAGTCATCCTCACTATACGTTGGAGAGTTTTGCAGTCAGAAGTAGAGCAACATCCAAACCAGACAGTGACACAGCTGCTCAGGATGGACTCTGTGGTTCCTCTGTAGAAGGTGGTGAGGATGAGGGTGGCAGGTGGCAGCTTTCTTTAGTCTTCTCAGAAAGTAGAGATGCTATTGGGCTTTATTTCTTATGGAGTTGGTGTTCATGGACCAGGTGAGGTTCTTTTCCAGCTGAACACCAAGGAGTTTGGTGCTCTTGACAATCTGTATGTGGGAGACATTCATGTTCAGTGGAGTGTGTTCTCCTTTCGATCTACTAAAGTCAGTAACCATGTCCTTAGTTTCATCAACATTCAGAGCACTCATTGCACTATATCAGGATACTGGACCAAATAAAGGAACTCTGAGCTGCAAAACCATCCAGACATGTTTTTATTTATATGTTCTGTTTGCCTGGTTTCTTTTTTTATTACATTCAGTTGACTTTGTGATTTTGTGGATTCTACTTTTCACCTAAGAACATGATGGGTGGTCTCAGTTAATGATGATCTAGATATATTTAGGTTTAAGGTTTTTTTAGACAGTTGAGAAATGCTTAGGAGCAGCTCCAGTGCTCTGAGTTGGTTTTAGTGTAATAGAAGTCTATTCATCCCCATGGTCTGTGGTCTCTCTGGTTAAGAGTGCTGTGCCAGGCTCAGACTCAGACAGGACGCTGCAGAATCCTGAGCTCAGACGCGTGTTCCTCTGCGAGAGAGCACTCGCCGGATATTTGGGGTCTAAATAGTTTAGGTGGTGGAAGCATGGCTGTCACCTCTTGTCCAGGTGCTTGCACTGACATATATCAGAGGCTTTTGAATGCCTAAATCAATTAGCCTCCTACATGGAGAAGGCAGGATAAATTAGCAGGGTGTTTTGTTTGAATATGTGGCCTGTGTGTAGACTTTTCATGGGGAGCAAGGATTTTTACAACATGTGGTCTCATCTTTCTTTTGGAGTAAGTGCTTGCTCCACTTTGCTTGGTATGGCTATATAGATTCAGTAGCTCAGCACTATACTTGAGTGCTTTAACTAAAAAAAATAGCTCATTTTAGAGCAGATTGTTTAAATGGAACAGTATTGGACCAGTATCAGCCAAGTTCTGTAGGACACTAAACTTGTTGGCTTATATATTTGGAAAAATATATTACATATTATTGTTGTTGTTGTTGTTGTTATTATTGTTATTATTATTATTATTATTATTATAAAAATATTCTGGCAGCAAGGCCGTATGATGACTTGCTTCTTAGCATGCTAAACTTGTTGGCTTATATATTTGGAAAAATATATTACATATTGTTGTTGTTGTTGTTGTTGTTGTTGTTATTATTATTACCTTTTTGGGTTCTAGCCTCCATCTGGGTGGAGTTTCCATGTTCTCCTTGTGTCTGAGTAGGTTTCCTCTAGGATCTCTGATATCCTCGCACAGTCCAAAAAAACGGAGGTCAGGTGAATCAGATACTCTAGTTTGTCCTTGTGTGTGTGTGTATGTGTGTGTTTTTAAATTGGTGCCCTGCCCTGATTACAGTTAAATTACTGTAATGTTCTGCCCAACACCCAATGAAGGGTAGAGGGACTTGCCTCGACCCTGATCAGGATTAAATGGTTAAGAAGATGGTCTGATATCCAGTCTGAGTGCAGATATTTAGACATATAGAGAAAGGACTGATATATTAATTTTTAATAGATTAATTGTTAATTAACCTTACCTCCGACAGACGCACTGGATTCTTGACAATATTTTCCAAATTCACCTCACCCTGAGACAGAGACGAGAACAAGTTCAAATGAGGTCACTACCAAGAGGAGAGAGACCACTCATTTACAGTTTTGAGACTGAGACTGGAGTACTGCAGCACTATACTTGCATTACTTTACTTGAAATATTGATGTAAAATTATATTCAGAAGAATATGAAGTACTGAGTTCTCCATAGAACTGCAGCACTATATTCAGCATAGGAACCAAAGTTTGTAAGCAGTAATAAAGCAGAATAGCTACCAGACTTACTCAATATATTTGCCTTGTATTTACATTACAGCAAAGTGAAGCATTTGCCTCGCTCATTTTGTGTCACTTAAAGTGAGCAGCTAAATGAGAATATGATTCTTAAACTACTCAATCACTTTACAACTTCACATGAAGAAATCCACTAACAGCATCCTGGCATTTTTAGGCTAGATTTGTTACAGAGTTGGACCAGATTGGTTTGTTTTTCCCTCAGATATCTGATCTAGTACATTCTGCTGAGATCATCCATACAACTGTCCAACAGTACTGATATGATGACCCTAAACAGAAAATTAAATGAATTAGGAACCACTTATGATTAAAATTAAGATGCCAGCAAGGTTCTGTGGAGCTGTTCTGTAAAACTAGACACTTTTGGTTTCTTAAAGAATCCTTCAGTGAACACTCTTAAAAATTGCTCCTCCAAGGGATCTTTAGTACAGGCAGTACTTTATATTAGTGGTCAACAGATACTGAATATTAGTGATCAAGGACACTGATAATCGATGTTTGGGATGGATATTAATTGACTATAGATGTAATATTAATAACATGAAATATTATTAATACTGATTAAATCAGCAGTTTAATATTATAAATGTTTTAACAAGCTTTAGACAACTGCAGAAACATTGAAAATCAAATTTGATTGGATTTACCGGTCATGTGGTCCTCATTTCTACCAATCAAATAGTGCTGTGGGTGGGATATATGTATCACATATGCACATAAATGACTGAAAAAAAACACTTTGACTTGCAAGGGAATAGCGTTCAAGTACCAATTATCAGATAAATGATCAAGTTCAAGTACCAGTTATCCTGTGGTTATCATCAAGGACCAATAATTGGTCAATCCCTTTAATATATAGAACCATAACAAGTTAAAGGACCATTTGAATGGTTAAGTGCTCATTTGCATGGCAATGGTTCTTCATGTAAATAAAAGGGTTGAAGTGTTCTACTATTGTTATGAGTGAAAACCCATTTTCAGTAATAAATGCTTTTATATTGTTTTTTTAGAATTTTTTTTTTTTTAAGATTTTCCAAATAATGTAAAGGTTCTTTATATTGTAAAGTTTTTTTTTTGAGAAATTCTGTCATTAAACATTTTAGAATCTTTACATTTAAGTTTATATTTATTTTTAACAATGTTATAAATGTATAACAATGTTATAACTTTATATGGATCTGAGTAGAAAGTTGCTTCCTTTCAAAAATATACTTGAGTAGTACAGAAGTACAAAGGCACTAACATTTTGTTTAAGGAACTGAATGAATATCCACAGTTACTGCAAGCCTCTGTACTCTCTAACTTTGAAGCAGAGTTATTTGTATCAAGAATTCATTGGTTAACACTTTTTTCCAGACTAAAGCATTAGGCCAGAGTATAGTTTAGCTTTAAAGTGCTGATGAGTATTCTGTACATTGTGTACCAGACAGACAGTCCAGCAGGTGAATTTGTTTTGTCCAGTGCTGCGTCAGTGCTGTTTCAGGGCTGCAGGTCCTGTACTATACTGCTGTTTCTTCTGTCTCATGGAGGTGAAAATGGGAAACACTTGTTTTATTTATTTAACTGGCCAGCTTTCAGGGACTCTCTATTTCACAAAACATTGATAAAGTCTTCTTACAAACAACGTCATTAAACAGCAAAGAATAAGCAAAACATTTAGTCTCTGCAAACGCTCTCGGAATTCCCGTTCCTCTGATAACGGGTTTGCTTTGATATTTTCTAGCTTCATTGTTTATGAGAATGTTTTGCTGACGTTTTTGTAATGATGTGAGACAATACACTCAGTCGTGGAACATCCACAGATGTTAGGATAGCCACTAAAATAACTTGTAGTATAGAACCCATAAGCTAAACAAGGTTGCTGGTGAAATATCCCTGGTGGTGACGTGAAACACAGAGTAATTAATGTTGAAAATGGAATGATGTTTTGCATCATGAGGGTTGATTTTGGAGTTATTTTAGTTGAAGAGTTGAAGTTAAGTAATCTCTCTGAAGGGTGAGTTCTGAAAACTTGACAAGTCTTTGTTTTCGACTCCTTTCAAAGGAAACTGTGTAATTGATCCTTACAAGGACTCTGTGACTGGAATACTCCCGTCTTCCTGTTACCTTTTCCAGTGTAATCAAATAATGGATTTCATTTCAAAACGCGGCAGTAGCAGCGCAGAGGAAATTATGTTCAGCAGGCTTGTTTATTTGACTTCTGCCATTCTGCTGCATGAAAGCGACTCCTTTTTCTCTTCCACTGTAATGTGACATGAACCAGCACGCCGAGTCCGACAGTGTCACTTGAAAATGTGTTGTAATTAAAATTGAGCCCTCTAATTAGAGTCCAAGGTTAGACACTCTTCCCCAGACTAGAGAGATATACTTCCACACTGGCACTGATTTTACAACCTTGATGTTAAAGACGTCTTTAGCTGGGCACAGAAGAGAGTCTGAGCTGAGTTAATGAACTCTGTAGTCACAGCTAAAAAGTCATTAGCTAAACTTCACTCAGGGTAATTTAATCAAATGACAGTCTAGTTATCTTGATAGCTTCCTTTGTCTTTTCGATACACCAGAGAATCCTGCTGTGAACAATATAGTTCTCAGTATATTCACAAACCCAAGTAATACCTTTTCAATGTGCTATTTTTCTTGTACAAGTTGCTAAAATGAACTCTTCAGAGGCAAGGGGTTAAGATGACCATATCAGTCATCAGTGTTTGTCCTTCTGTTCCTGTCTGCACTCCGCTTTGGAATGGTTCCTATTGCGAAAGCTAAAACCACAATATCAAATTGGAGAAAAACACTCTGGGTCTTATGAATGCCTGTGTAGTGTGATAGCTGAGGCATCCCAGAAATGGTAAAACAGTCCTTCGCTGCTCAAGTAAACTGTCAACAGTGCCGGCTTCTAAAACTGCTGGAAATAGACCACAGAGATCTCACTGTTCACCGAGTCTGAGAGCCATCCCAAACGAAACAGCTCAACCAGTATGATTCAGTGTGCAGCTCAGGAGACTGCTTTCATCTTAGTGTAAAATTAGAGCAATTACCAAAATTAATCTGTTATTTTACAGAATCTGTTTGGTGTGCCAGCAACTTCAAATGGCATGGAAAATAAAACTGGCTTTAAAAGGGCAGTGGAGGAAGAATGAGGATCAGCTCATTCCACCTTCATCTGTAGTTCAGCTCAGATACTGTCACGCAGGGTTTGTATAAAACTCTTTTGATTTAGAGAGGTGTGGTGCATCAGTATCAGAGCTAGTGAAAGTTTTTTGTGCATAAGTAGATTTTTTTTATATACACAAAGACTATATATAGATGGACAATGTCACTCCAGTTACTATAGAAATGAAGCCAAAATGTCAGTCATCTTATCAAATTTGGAATGCAGCAATTGGGGTTACCAGGTCCAGCAAAAACATTCAGCTCATTCAGGTCAGCATGGGTTCTCTGACCAGTCTGTGGCTTCACAACCCCACTGTGTGATCTGACACCTTTCTGTTGGAACCAGTTTCATCGCTCCCCACACACATCAGTCAGCCCTCGATGCTCAAGACCATTTTGATGGGTCACTTTTGGTAGATACTAATTACTGCATACTGGGAAGACCTGTTATGGAGATGATCTGACCCATCACAATTTGGCCCTTGTGGTTCAGATCATAATGCTGCCTAATATACCAACCTCTTGATATATTCCAGGATAATCAATGTAATTCAGCTGCTTCTGCGCAGTATTGGTCATCTTCTGGTCCTTCACTGGTGGTCACAAGACTCTGACAGATGCTGTTGGCTGGTAGTTTTGGTTGGTGCACCAAAACTTGAGTAGTGACACTGAGATGTTTAAAAACATCAACATCAACAACTCTACAGTCATGGCCAGAAGTTTTGAGAATGACACAAATATTATATTTTCATATGATCTGCTGCCCTCTGGTTTTTATGTGTGTTTGTCAGATGT
>BRDA01082117.1:10553-22316 GCA_036984385.1 Crenuchus spilurus | reverse complement strand
ACTGCTGCTCCAGCCATGGTAACTTTCCGACGCAATCTCAAAGACCTTTGTGTAGAGCAATACTCATCGCTGGTCGCCAATACTATGCCTACACTGGGCTCATTCTCCGCTATCAGCATAAACACTGCCACAAACACGCTCTGCTCCACGCTGAGCTCTTGTCTGGACAGATTCTGTCCAATGACATCACAAACTATCCGCACTAACAAGCCACAGCCATGGCTTAAAAATGAATCCCTCAGGGGGTTACGCATAAAACTCCGGGCTGCCGAAAGGAAATGGCAAAAAAAGCATATGCATATCATGTCAGACCTATCAAGCCACCAGTTACTCTTGGCTTCATTCTCAGACTGCCTCACAACTGCCAAAACTGACTTCTATCACAATAAGATTGGTTCTCTGACAGACTGTCGGAAATTATTCACAGCATTCAGATCGTTGCTGAACCCTCTAGCTGCTCCTCTGCCTACCTGCCTCACAGCTGAAATCTTTGCCTCGTTTTTCACCGGGAAAGTGACGGCCATCAGTAGCCAGTTCACTGACCCACCTACTGCCTCTGTTACTCAATCTATTTCGACCAAGAGAATCACATTCTCTTCATTTACTCCTCTCTCTGAGGAGGCACTAGCCCTCCTAACATGTAGCCGCCCTACTACATGCCCGCTAGATCCGATACCAACAGACCTACTACTAACTATTGCACCTACCATTATTCCAGCCATCACACATGTGATAAACAATTCACTTTCCAGCGGTGAATTCCCGTCTGCCTTCAAACAGGCTCAGGTGACACCATTACTTAAAAAGCCCTCACTCAACCCTGCCCAGGTTGACAACTATCGACCGGTTTCGCTACTGCCTTTCCTCTCTAAGGTCATAGAAAGGGAAGTGCACAATCAGGTCTCTGATTTCCTCACCAGAACGACCATCTCGATCGCAACCAATCTGGTTTTAAAAAAGGACACTCTACTGAAACGGCTCTGTTGTCCGTCACAGAAGCCTTAAAACCTGCCAGAGCCACCGGACAGTCCTCGGTGCTCATACTGCTGGACCTGTCAGCAGCCTTTGACATGGTCAATCACGACCTCCTATTATATATGCTTTCAAACATGGGTAGCCTCTCAGATATATCCTCATGGATGAAGAATCACCACCTACAACTTAACCTCTCTAAGACTGAACTACTGGTCTTCCCTGCAAAACAGTCAGTTCAACACAACCTCACCTTGACAATCGACTCTCTCTCACTCTCTCCGTCAAAGGTTGTTAGGAACCTCTGGGTTATGTTTGATGACCAGCTTTCATTCATACATCATGTGGCCTCTGTTGCATGGTCCTGCCGCTTTGCGCTCTATAATATAAGACAAATCAGACCATTCCTAACGCAACATGCCACTCAACTCTTGGTACAAGCTGTGGTTATCTCACGCCTCGATTACTGCAATGCTGTGCTAACAGGCCTCTCAGCCTGCACTATTAAACCACTACAGATGGTCCGTAATGCAACAGCACGTCTGGTTTTTAACCATCCAAAACGGGCACATGTCACCCCACTGCTCATTGAGCTACACTGGCTTCCGATTGCTGCCCGGATCAAACACAAAGCCTGCACGATCACCTATAAGGTGATAACAGAGCAGGCTCCCTCTTATCTGCACTCGCTCTTAAAAACGTATTTTTCTGCCTGGTCGCTGCGCTCCTCCACTGAACGTCGCCTTGCTTTGCCTAACATTCACACAAAGCAATCCAGACTGTTCTCCTCAGTAGTTCCCAGATGGTGGAACAAGCTGCCTACCACCACTAGAGCAGAGGTGTCCCTCACTGGGTTCAAGAAACTCCTAAAATCCGAGCTCTTCAAAGAGCACCTGCTCTAGTGATCCCAAATACTCCCCATGAGTACTGATATGCACTCAGCATTCGATATCCAAATGTTAATTCTAGTATACTAGTACTAGTAAATACTAGTACAACTCTAGTATTTTTCGCATCTGTACTTTCCCACTATTGTAAGTCGCTTTGGATAAAAGTGTCCGCTAAATGCAATGTAATGTAATGTATTGTATTCCTATTATAGGGCCCTATAACATATATCATATATATCATATATCCCCTTACATTCTTGTACACCATCTACAGGGATCATCCCTGATAATGAGAGATGTGTGATGTAAGAAGACTTGCCCAAATATGTCATTATGTGAGTTTTTACCACTCTAACACCATCAGGCAATGGTTTACCATTCACCATAGAATCCTGATGGAGTTCCTCCCACCCTGTTCCCCATCCCTAAACCTAACTGAGGACCTCTTCTCAGCCTGGTGATGGAAGGTGTACAATCACCAGCCACACACCTAGATGAACCTGCTGACTGCCGTGGATGCAGCTTGTGAGGATATCACAGCAGATGCCTGTAGAGGCTAGTTTAGACACTCCAGGAGATTCCTTACACTGTCAGACTCAGTACAAAAGTCATGAACCCAGACACGAGCGGATAAAAATGTAAAATGTAATTTTACTTAGATTCAATGAGAATAGCAGCAAAACATACCACAGAAGAGTACAGAAGGCAGAAGCAATGACAAAAATAATCACAAGGTCAGTAACCAACAGAATGAGGCCCAAGGCAAAAGGATCCAAAAAGGGCTGAGGCAAGACGAAGTCAATATACACAGAAAAGGATCAGAACCAGGCAATGAGACTAAGGCAAACTGAGTACAAGGGCTACGGCAAAGGCAAGGTCGAAAACTAAGAAAAAAGGGTCAAAACTATGAGGTCAAACATCGAAAAATGAAACGCTTGGTAAGGCACTAGTAAGTGGCAATACTTTGTGTCATGGCAGTGTTTGGTGGAGGTTTAAATAGAGTCTAGATAATGAGTGTCAGCTGTGCGCACTCAGTACTCAAGTGAGGTTGATCTTTGGACTGCGCGCTGAGTAGCAGAGTTAGCGCACCTCCCCCGCGCTGCCTGTTGGGAAGTGGAGTTCCTGACATCACTCCCCCACCACGCCCCAGACACGGACCGGGAAGAGACGGAACGGCGACGAGGGGGCCCACAAAGGGAACGACTTCTGGGGCGACCTCTTGGATGAGGAGCGGGCCGATTGGGATGGGTCCTGTGAAAGTCGGCCAACATGGCCGGATCGAGGATGTCGGAGGCGGGTATCCAACACTGCTCTTCAGGACCATAGTTCTCCCAGTCTACCAAGTATTGTAGAGTACCTCTATGGTATCTGGAATCTAGTAAGGCACGTATGGGGAAGATGGAGTCTTCATGCGCCTGCTCAGGTAGGATGCTGGCATCATCGGGAGCGAGCTCCTCCAGTGGACCAGGAATAACCAGCTTTAAAAGAGAGACATGGAAAGTGTTAGCGATCTTGTATCTAGGGGGTAGACATAACTTATAAGCCACTTCATTAATTTTTTTAATTATGAGAAAAGGTCAAATGTATTTGGAATTTAGTTTATTACGTCCCTTGAGATCTCTTGTAGATAACCAAACTCGATCCCCAGGCCAGAAAACAGGTGTTTCTCCCCGATGACGATCCGCAAATTCCTTATTTTTCTGGAGAACTTCCTCGATCCTCTGATGTGTTTGTTCCCATACCCGTTCGCTCCTCTGCATCCAGTCGGTGACAGCGAGGACCTCCTCTCTGGCTGCTGTCCATGGTGCTAGATTAGGCTGAAATCCGAGTACACATTGGAATGGGGTGACCCCTGTGGCTCTAGAAATGAACAAATTCTGAGCCATTTCGGCCCAAATCAGGTAGCGCGACCAGTCATGTGGGTTGTCGTGACAATAGATATGAAGGAATTTAGCAAGTTCTTGGTTAGTATGCTCGCACTGACCATTAGACTGAGGATGATATCCAGATGTAAGGCTGACGTTGACAGCCAAATATTCAAAGAATGCCCTCCAAACGTGTGAGGTGAATTGAGGGCCTCTGATAGTACATCGTCCGGGATACCAAAATTTCTAAAGATTTGTTGAAATAACATTTCAGCCGTCTGGAATGCTGTAGGGATGGATTGAAATGGGACAAATTTTACAGCTCTGGAAAAAATTATCCACCACAGTCATCATCGTAGTAAAGCCTTCTGACAGAGGTAAATCCGTTATAAAATCTAGTGCTATATGTGACCAATGTCGATTGGGAACTGGCAAGGGCATAAGTTTGCCAGCAGGGAGCATCTTGGGGATTTTACATTTTGCACAGATGGAGCAGGATGACACAAACACATGAACATCATGTCTGAGAGATTCCCACCAATATCTGATGGATATGATTTCTTGTGTTCTACATTCACCAGGGTGACCGGAGGATAAACAGGAATGGGCCCAGGTTAATAGGCGGTCTCTAAATTGAGCAGGAACGTAAGTCTTGGTAGGGGGACATTGTTCGGGTACGTTAAGATTTCGTAGCACATTCTGGATCTCATTATCTACTTCCCACATGACTGCAGCTAAGAATACTTGCGGATTTAAAATATTCTCTGGGATTTGATATTTGGAGGTCAAAGAGTCTGAAAACATGCGAGATAAGGCGTCTGTCTTGACATTTTGTGATCCAGGACGATAAGTAACACAGAAATCAAAGCATGCAAAAAACAGTGCCCAGCGGGCTTGACGGGGGTTAAGCTGTTTGGCTGATCTTAAATACTCTAGGTTTCCATGGTCAGTGATAACTTGAACTTTATGTTGAGCTCCCTCCAACCAATGCCTCCATTCCTCGAATGCCAATTTCATAGCTAGAAGCTCCCAATCTCCTACTGTGTAATTTTGTTCCGCTGACATAATTTTGTGTGAAAAATATGCAATTGGATATAATTTAGACGGTTCTCCAGATCTTTGTGAAAGTACTGCTCCGACTCCAATTTGAGATGCGTCTACCTCTACTATGAAAGGTAGAGTAGGATCTGGTTGACGTAATACCGGAGCAGAAGTAAAAGCCGTTTTGAGGTTGTTAAATCCGAACGTGGCGGATGGATTCCATTGAAAATCTCTAGGGGAAATCTTAGTCAAGGCAGTTAAAGGGGCTGCTATGGAGCTATAGTTGCGAATGAACCTTCTATAGAAATTGGTGAAGCCTAGCAATTGTTGCAGTTCTTCCACAGTGGTAGGCCATGGCCAGTTAAGTATGGCTTCTATTTTACGTTCATCCATGGAGATGCCATTGGCGCTTATGATGAAACCGAGATAGGAGACTTTGGAGACATGAAATTGGCATTTTTCTGCTTTCACAAACAAATTATTTTCAAGGAGGCGAGAGAGGACAGAACAAACATGAGTGATATGATCTGAATAGGATTTAGAAAAGACCAGGATGTCATCAAGGTACGAGAGGCATATGACAAGCATGTCACGTAGAACGTCATTTATAAAGGACTGAAAGACAGAGGGACTAATACTAAGGCCGAAAGGCATAACAGAGTACTCATAGTGCCCCCTAGTGGTGATAAAAGCAGTTTTCCACTCATCTCCCTCCCGGATCCGAATTAAATTATAGGCGCTGCGCAGGTCTAAAGTAGTGAAAATAGTAGCTTCACGGAGTTGTTCTAGTGATGAGGGAATTAAAGGAAGAGGGTAAGCATATTTCTTGCATATCTGATTCAGAGATCTATAGTCTATGCATGGCCGTAGCCCCCCCATCCTTCTTTTTGACAAAAAAAAAATCCTGATGCTATAGGTGATGTGGATGGCCGGATAAAACCCTGATTTAAGGCCTTGTCGATGTAAATGTTCATGGCCTTTTCTTCTTCCTGTGTGAGGGGATAAGCCCTGGCTTTAGGGAAGGTCGGGTTGTCTGTTAACTCTATGGCGCAGTCGCAGGTGCGATGAGGAGGTAGTGTAGTGGCTTTGGTTTTACTAAAGACTTGTTTTAAGTCCAGATATTCACTGGGAACATTAGTTAAGGTGTCTGGGGATGGGCTTTCTATGGATGTAGATCGGGCATGAATGACAGGTGGAAGTATGCAGTGTTGGTTACAATATGGGGAAAACTGAACAATGTCTTTCTTCTTCCAATCAATAACTGGATTATGAAGCTCTAGCCAGGAAAGACCCAGGATCATGGGGTATGCTGAATGTTCTAAAACCAAGAAGGAAATGGATTCTGAATGTAAAGCACTGATTTGAAGACGTATAAGTTGGGTGCGATGTGTTATCCTCCCAGATCCAAGTGGGGCTCCATCCAGTGCGCTGAGGCGAAAGGGGACAGGCAGTTTCTCTACAGGGATATGATGTAGCTGTACCAGATCCGTCTGAAATAAATTTCCTTCGGTTTCAGAATCCATTAATACTGAAACAATAAATATATCATTAAGGCAGTACACAGTAGCAGGAATTCTATAAGACTTTTGCTTATAAGTCCCAAGGCAAAAGGATCCAAAAAAGGCTGAGGCAAGATGAAGTCAAAATACACAGAAAAGGATCAGAACCAGGCAATGAGACTAAGGCAAACTGAGTACAAGGGCTACAGCAAAGGCAAGGTTGAAAACTAAGAAAAAAGGGTCAAAACTATGAGGTTAAACAGAGAAAAATGAAACGCTTGGCAGAGTGAGCGCGCCTCCCAGGCACTGCCTGTTTGGAAAGTGGAGTTCCTGACATACACACTGCATTGCCAGGAAAGATATCCAGTGTGATGTGGATGAAAACCTGCAGCACAAAAAAGAGGAGCGTCAGGATATACAGAAAAGAAAGCTCTATAATTCCTTACAGTAAGATGCAGTCTCAGGTTGTTTTGAATATTTAGAGTACATCTTTCATTTTGTAGTTTTTGTATTGTGTTATTGAAAGCTGCCAGTTGTCTATTTTTCTTGTCAACAAATTGCTGTGTGAACAATACAGTAAAAGAATATGTCTGTATAAATTTAATTCCAGTCCAATTTCTTGCAGTCAGCCTCCCACATACAGTCATGTGTAACTTTATGTTCTGTGTAAGTTTGTATTTTGTATGTAACACATATCGTTTCAATTGATAAACCACAGAATGTGCAGCATTTCTGTAATCAAAAGCTGACAACATGACTAAGTATTCTGAAGGCCTTGTTCAGAGGCAATGACACACAAATGATACATTCTGATGGCACTGATTAGTTAATTGACAAATATTTTCATTTGAGGCAAAAAGAAAGAATTCTGAGTGAGGTACAGGCTTTTGCATGTATTTCATTGAGTTTTGCTGTTTGCACTAACTGTATTGAGAAATGCACTTGTTGTGATGAGAATGTAAATTATGATGTGAGAAATGTACCAAATAGACTGAGAAAAACTGTAAATAACGAATTATTAAATAATGTATTATTATTATTATTATTATTATTATTATTATTATTATTATTATTATTATTATTATTATTATTATTATGTTATCATACTATCATCAGAAGAGTACAAAATACTATGCTAGAAATTTTAACTCATACCACCCATTTCTAGGAGTAGGTCAACAGCATTATTATAATTGTCAGCTAAAAATGGGTGGCTTTTGTTTGTATTTGTTTTAGATAATGCAGTTCTGTGCAGTTCCATTGCCTTTACATATGCAAAGGGTTCAAAGTTAAAAAATCAGGCATATTGAAATCAACTGGGCATGAATTTATGTCTAGTTTGGAGCATGTGTTAGACAAATTTTAGAATGTTTCTATGGTCAGTCCTTTAAACAAGCAATAGCATGTTGATTACATTGCTGTACAGTCAACATTCAACTCTTTTACTTGTGTCAACATCACATGATTACTGTCAATCTACAAAGCATCCAAATAAGAAGCTTGCTTGTAAGCGACCCTTAAGTTAATTGTAATATATTTCTGTCTATCTGTTATTTTGTCTGCAGACTTAATTCAGAATTAATTAAAGCAGAGTTATTAAAGCAAAATAGTTTAATTAATAATATAATTAAACAAAATAATTTAATTATTAATTAATTATATTAATGTTGTGTGTCATGAATAATTATATGTCCAGGTGTAGAGGTGTGGAAACAGCAGTATAATCCAAAACAGTTTATTTGCATAAGTAAATACTACAAGATACGGGACATAAAACTGCTACATACAATGACTCACAACCATTGGCTAACACATGGTTTTATAGGGGCAGTGATAGGATACAAACAAGGGAGCAGAGGTGTGGAACACAACAGCTGTGAACACTAAAGACCTGATATAACGGGGAGGTGTAGAAATGACGTAAGATTTACACAGGCACAAAAGACACAGAGAGAGGCAAGGCCCAGGCAGGGGTGTGACAATTTTATTTATGTGCAGTTAATGCTAGAAAAGAATCAATCAATCAATCAAAATTTATTTATATAGCCCTTTTTACAATGGACGTCACAAAGCAGCTTTACATAATTAGTATCAGACAATTTGAATCTAAGCCCGATGTGAGCAAGTCAAGGGCAACAGTGGCAAGGAAAAACTCCCTCGAGGCTGGAGGAAGAAACCTTGGGAGGAACCAGACTCACAAAGGGGATCCATCCTCCTCTGATCAAACTACTGATAGAGATTTACGTCATATGTTAAGTCTGACATTGTGCTATAGTGTAAAACTATAATGATATTAATAATAGTGATCATTGCATCCATATCAGGTATCAAAATTAAAATGCAGTAGCATTAGAGCTTCAGTCCGATCATTGCTAGTAGTAGATGTAAGTGAGCAGCAGGTCTGGTGTCAACTGCAGGAAAACCCACTCTAGAAAAGAAGTTGCACTGATCTGCCCTGACGGAATGTTATACACAGAATCATTTTCAGCACAATTACTGTATTTAAATCATTACATTCAAATCATATTTATCTAGGGTGACCAGATGTCCTCTTTTACCTGGAAATGTTCTCTTTTTGAGACTTAACACTGCATTTCCCAAGTTTGCAGAAAAAAACGCCCCTTCTTGTGAGCCATTCGAGAGATAATGTGATGTAAACGAGAATCTGGAGGGCTAGTGTGTAGAGTCTAGAGAGCATGTTGAAGGCGAGTTTTGTTTTGGTATTTAGCCTCGGCCGCACGGCTCGATTCAGCCTCGGCCGATCACTCGGCTCGGCTCATGTGTGCGTGCGTGTATGTTTGTGTAAATATGCACATGCAGGCCTGTAGCATGATTCGTGCTCTATTATTTTATATAAATATTTTTTCCTTTGTGGAAAGAGGACTTAGAACTGAGGGGGAGTCTCTGTCAGACTGAATGTGCGACGACACATGTCCGGGCAGAATTTCACAAATGTCCAGTATTTTGTTTTACTCGAGAAGCATTTTGTTCACAAACTAGTCTCACCCTCCCCCTATTCCATTCAGTTCGCTTGAGTGAGATGTAACGCTATATTAAATGGAGACGGGTGAGCATTAGGACCAGGGTTCTAAATTAACACCCACCAACCTGCCAAATGCGGGTAAAAAAACATTTTGGCGGGTGTTAATAAAAACTTACTAGCCAATTTGGCCAGTGATGCAAGATGGATTACATGCATGATACATAAGGCTCCGTTCTCGGTCATTTATCCCCTGGCAGTACTTCCTACATTCCCCATGAACACTATATTATGCCTTAACGCTACGTCAGGGGTGCACCGGTCGATCAAATAGACGTCAGCTTATCATCCGTCCTCGCCACCCAACCTACGGCCTACACAGTGCTATCCGGCCCCGGCATGTTAACAAAGGGAAGGAAAAGTATCTATCCTAACGTTAGGGCGTCTCTCAATCTTTCTTCAATGGATTTCTGCGGTATTCTAATATTCATGTCACTCATGTCCACGAGGATTATTGACGACCAGCTCTGTTTACGGAGTTGCATTCAGGGTTGCCAGATCCCCCAAATCCTACAGCCAGAAAACTGCCATACACAAGCTGATACACAAGATCTTTTGATAAAATCTAAAGCACCCAATCACAAATGCATAAAAAATAAATCATTATATTGTTCATTTTCTTTTCTGTTTAGTGCAAAACTCCCTGCATCCCCCCTCGGAAGGTTTACCAGTGAATGCATTTTCACAAACCTGGCAACCCTGGTTGCGATTGTCTTTTTACAAGAGTATAATACTTTTATTATATATTTGTATTTATATATTACAATAAAAATATGATTCTTGTGTGTTTTATGTCAAATTAACTATTATGTGATTATTATTCTTAAGAATTATAGACGACCAGCTCTGTTTACGGAGTTGAGATTAGGGTTGCCAGATCCCCAAAAACATCCAGCCCAATGTGTGACAGAAAACTGCCACACACAAGCACCTTTTCTGCATTTTTGGTAGTTTCCTTTTGGTAGCAACGTGAGTGGTACCATGAGGTTCAACATTTGCTTCATAAAACAGCATCTGGATTTGTAAACTAGCATTTTTTCAAGTTGGCTAGTAGTCCATGTTCTCCTGTCACTGTAAGTTGTTAACATGTATGTTTGTTCTGCCTGTGTAAGAAACCTAAAACTGACCATTTCCATACTGAGTGGAGGACTTTTTTACTGTCATTTTTGAAGTGTGTGCCTTGACTGCATTATTCAGCATCAGCCTTTTCACACGTGAAGATCATTAAGTCCAAGTATCGTTCCACTATGACTGATGATCATTTGGAGGTTTGCTTGAGGCTGGCTATCAGCAACTACTGTCCAGACTATGCATACCTGACTGATTCCATTCAGTGCAAGTCATCAGAGTAAAGTAGGCTATTGACAAAATATGTACACAGTTGTATTGTGTAATATGGGTTCATGTAGTTATTCAAGGTACACCAGCATACATTGTACACATAAAGTGTCAGTATATTTATAAATAAATATGTCTTACATTTTTATATTAGGTAGATCATTTTGACTTTATTAGATAAGTATCATTAGTCATTAGATAAGTAGCTCACAGGCTGAAAAAGTGTGTGAACCCCTGCGCTACATCATGACATTATACGCCCTTTGGCTGCGCACAGTTTGTAGTGAAAATAGCATGAGAAACCATGGAAATGAACGCTAACACCACTGAACAGACTTCAGAGAGCAACTCAAGGTAGAAGCGAAGTAAACGGGGCCAGAACTAAACAGAGAGCACACTGAAAGAGGAGGGAGTTAACGGTAGCTTAGTAAAAACTTTTCAAAAAAGTTAATTTAGAACCCTGATTAGGACCCAGCAGAAATCCAAGCCGGTTTTTCTTTAGGCCGCCTACAAGATCACCAATTGTCTCTGCCGTTTCTTGCTAACATGTGATTGGCTGTTGCCACTGTCACTCCCTCAAACAGCATCCGTGTGTTTACATGGTTTACAAGGTGTTTACATGTTGAGCGTTTGTTCTGTGTGTGTCATGTCTGCTAGACGTATTTTAATATCAGAAGTTTAATTATAAAATTCATAAACATTAACATTTGAGTCTGTTTACATGTGTCTACCAGTCTATGATAAGTCATCTATTTACATGCCTCTCATTTGAACTATTATCAAAATAATTCTGAATTTCTGCTTATTTTTACTCAAAATGAGGTATAATTATGTGTAAATTAGGTTTATTGACCATACATTCTGGAGAAATAATATACTGTATATCAGTGGCGGATGCTGGTCTTTCAAGGAGGGGAAGCTCAATTTCGGGCTACATCATAAAATGTGTCGGTTTATTTTATAGGAATAGGAGATATTAGTCCATAAACAACCTCAATAAACACTATTAATCACTAGAATAGGAGATATTAGTCCATAAACAACCTCAATAAACACTACTTAAAATATTAATTTGAAGACTATAATTTTATGCAGATCGTCTGTACTGTGTGTGTCTT
>BRDA01082115.1:547-11958 GCA_036984385.1 Crenuchus spilurus | reverse complement strand
GTTTAACAAACACCATTATGTCATCTTAATAAACTATGATTTCATTCTAAGCACCTTGTTGGGTCAAGGGAAAACACAGCAATAAATACAAGCAAATATCTAAGAGTGATTGCATATAGCAAACCTTGTTCTGGCTATAATTATTCTGACAGGGTGCCATAAAAACCTGGGTCATTAAAATATATCATAGAACACTGGCTTAAATCAAAAAGTGCCTTTTCATTACAGTTTGCAAGCACTGTCACAAAAAATTTGTTTCCATTCATGGGCGTCATTGTCTTTCCATCAATACCTGGTGGGCCACTCTCTGCTTAAAATGCCTGGGCCAATTTTTTGTCCCAGTCCAGCCCTGCTGAGAGCCCTCACGCAAGACACTCTATGTGCTGGATTAGTGACGCGTGACCGCAGCAACAGTAGTTTTAGCACTAGCCGGCTCTGCGTTTAGCTCAAACTTATGGAGTAACACCAGTTGGGTCTAATCGAGGTCGGATCATGTTCTCACCACAAATGAACCACACCCAAGTTCGTTGGGGACCGGACCAAGACCACATCCTCTCCTGGGTCTTGGTACGGTTCGTTTGATCCGCACCAGAGTTTTATTACTGCACTTTTTTACTGCACGATTACTGCACTTTTTAACCATACTAAATAGTGTTGGTGTGAAAAATGCCCATAGACAGAAATATAGTGTTTTTTACATGTTGGTCAGCATTTTACGGAGCCCCTAAGGTGCTATGGTAAAAAAAAAAAAAAAAAAAAGTTGATATTGCGTTCCCTCGCAAATGTTTTGCGTTCCCTCGCAAATCCCATGACAATATCCATGTTAGTCAGACAGCAGTCATGCATAAGACCAGAGGTGGTCAACGACACTGCCTGCATTAGACTGCTTTATAGATATTTTAATATTGGACATTTGTTTGATATTCGTTATTCCGTTTTTCCTCAACAGTTAACAAAATGCAGATTCACCAACACAGTTACAGTTCCAAGGTGAAATAAATGAAGACAACAAATTACAAACACAACATTGACTAAAATTCACTTGTTATGAAGAAGCCAGGGTAACTTTGCTTTTGTGCTCTGGTTACAAGCTGCTGCAGTGTTAGGGAGCATCAAACAATTACCAGAAGAAATGTTAAGTGTTACAAACATCCATGTGGCTAGTATTATTCATTTTAGCCATTTTCAGGATTTTGTTACGTTTTTTTTATTTAATATTAGTAATAATGGGACACACATGCATCTCTATACATATTCATATATTATTGTCTTGTGTAATGTTTTGTTTTATGTACAAAAACAATTAACCTCTCATATTGTGAAACCAACTTATTAAAATTCAGACATACAGTATATCCCACACATACTGCAAGACTTATTTTGAAAATAGGTGAAGAAATTTTTATTTACACAGTTTCAAGAAAAATTGTGAACCCTTAGATTTAATATGATGTAAAACCACCTTAGAAAATTGATTGCTTAAATACTACAAAGGCTGCCTAAAAAACATTGAAATAATTTTGACCAGCTTTCTATTCTTTGATTTAATTATTTTTATAACTGTACATAAAACAAAACATTACACAAGACAACAATATAAGAATATGTATGGAGATACATGTGTGTCCCATTATTACTAATCAAATAATAAAAAAAAAACATGTAGCAAAATCCTGAACATGGCTAAAATGAATAATACTAGCAACACGGATGTTTGTATGATGATTGTTACACTTATATAGCGCCTTTCTCAAACCCAAGGACGCTTTACAATCAACACACTCCATTTACTCACACCCAATCACACTCCGGCAAGAAGCGGCAAGGGAACGCAAAACATTTGGGAGGGAATGCAAAATATTTGCGAGGGAATTTTTTTTTTTTTTACCATGGCATTATAGGGACTCCGTAGCATTTTGAAAAAAGTAAAAAAAAAAAAAACCATAGAAACTGTTTTCAAAAACTGCAATTTCAAAACTAACATCTATTGAACCTTTACTGCCCACAGAAGTCAGAAGCATACTCCACACTCATTAGATGACTACAAAGAAGGCATGCTAAAAGGTATGTAATCTCTTTAAATATAACTGATTATAGTGATTCGGTTGATTAGGAGGATGACCAGCTTCATATGGATTGTTAGATTCATATGTTCATATGTGCATAAGACAGGTCATTGGAGTTCAGGCCTGCTCTCCTCTTCCTAAATTCATGACTCCACACACATGCTTTGTGACATTAGCTTCAAGATTAGCTGACTCCAAAGTCATAGATTACACTTCAGAGGCCTTGTACATACCTCTTCAGTCACAACAATACCTGATTAACAAGTCTCCAAAGCTACAGTATCTGTTTAGTCTCACTGCCACAGGCTCACTTAGCTAACCTTGGGGTCTTCTAACAACGTGACTAAAATCATTCTAAACCAATCATGACCCTTCTCCATTTTTTTAACCAATTGCACGATTCCAAGCCTGTATGTCTTTGTCTCTCTAAAGCATATATACACTGCTGTTTTGAACAATAAACTGGGGAAACCATTTTGAGAACAGACTCTGCCTCTGTTATCATTTGAACTCCCCCAGCGCACTGCAGGCCTAGGAGGACGGAGGAATCCTGCATTCTACTAGTGTGTACAGCTCAGTATTTCAGTCGAACCCCAGAACCAACAAACGGTTCTAACATGGATGACATTGAAGATTATAATGTGCGAGAACTGCTAAAGCTAATTGAAAAAATCTTGGATCACTTATTCTTGAAACTAAAGAGTATATTTAATGTACCCAACAGATGCATTTATGAGGCTCCTGCCATCAGTGACTTCATGATGCGATGACCTGCACTTTTTAATGGAGCAAAGGTGAGACCATATTTTGTAAACATTTTTATTAAACCAGTAGTTTACTTGTAGTTTCCTGTGTAAATAATGTCAACAATTGGTCTTTTCTTTAACCTGCAGATAAATGAAAAATTCAAGTGGCTAACTACAGTTAGCCTTGAATCAAGCTTTATGGCCAAGCTGGACCAGTGTGCTCTGAAACTTATGACATTGGCTCAGTCAAAGGGAGGAGCATCAGGCCTGAAGATCAGGTGCATTATGAACAAGCTTCTTGAGGTATACATATGAACTAAAATTTATTTTTTCTATATTAAGAAAGATTTGATGGTCACAAGTTAAGCCACAACCATTCGTCCGAAATCATTTGTGCTTGTGTGTCATGTTAGTGGACTTAGTCGTCCTGAGGGGGGGAGGGGATTGGGCAGCAGAAAAAGTTGAGCACCATAAAGCATTTCTGCTTAGGGCACCCAAATGCTTAGCACCAGCATGGCTATAGTTCATTATATTTATTTATATATTTAATTCCTTGTGACAGCTGGTGTAACTGATTAAGGTTTATCTTCACAAGTTAACAGTTTCAAGGCAATTTTACCAAATACTAATCAGGTAAATGTAAACTTCAGAACCACTGAGAATGTGATGAATAAAATGTCTCTAGAATTTTTCTGATATTTTACATTTTTCTAATATAGCAGTGATCCGACTGACCTAAAAGGGGATGTCAGTCATTTTAATAATTTCAATGAAGTTTAAATAAATATGGCTAAGGTGTATGTTTATTTATATGTGAAACAGAACAACACAGCTGATGGATGGAGAGAAGCTGCCATTCGCTGCCTTGTGGTGTATCTTGGAGAGAATGAGGAGGACCTTTTAGTAGAGTACAATGTAAGTGCTTATCTAAGTACTTGAAACAAATCTTATAACTAATGAGTAATATCAGGCTTGTTTGAAAAATGAAAAATAACTAGACTGTGCAGGAATCTGTACCTCAATGTGAGTTTACCCCTTCTGTAAAATGTGGGGACTTTGAGGCACTTGCATTATTTATTTTAGTTGTCTACTTTATTGGCTCGTCTGTTTCTACAATTTGCAAAAAGCAGTTTCTTAACTTTTATTTGCGAAATGTTAGTATTATTACATTTTAAGGTGTATTGCAGCAAGTGAGACTGTTAAAAAAGATGTCTGCATTGGTCATTTTACTTGTAGTTGTAATGCATGTTTTGAATGCTAAAAGATTATTCATACAATTGGTGCAAGAATAAAATAATGTTAGGTAAAAATGTTTGATGTATTAGGGAATTTTTGATAAATCACAATCTGAATTTCATTCCTTCCTGTAATGTTAAAATTTTCTTTGCATACATACTTGAACTATTACACTTCAACCTGTTTGCTGTACTTCAATTTTGAGAGTTTGTGACAGAATGTGACTATATAAAAATGTATTTTGGTGATTGTGCAATAATGTGCAGATCATTTCTTGGTTACCATTCATGTCAAATCAATAAATATGTATCATTATTATTATAAAAGATAAGTTGAGCCTTTCTTTTGCCGACACTAACCATCATTTCTTCTACAAGGATATGCAGGAGCTGGAGTCAAACCTTACAAAGGAAGTGATAAAGTTTGCCATCATTTGCAGGTTTGCTACCATTGCAGTTTAAGGAACCAAACACCTGGAGGGAATGGATGTTGCCAGATCCTGTGCTTTACTGATGGGGGTAATATATCCGCTGAACCTCAGCTATCCCAAGCAGTTGAAATACACCTTCGAGGTATTCCAAAAGCTGTTTTTTGGCCTTAATGGACAAAAACCCAGCTTGAAAGTAATGAGACTGAAGTATTGTATTTTCTAAAAGCTTCATTAAATGTCAGTTCAAAATTCTCAAAGTTCTGTTTTGAGGATTGCTTGCACATTGGCTTTGCTTTTAAAGTTAACATATATTTGATGCATTGCACTTGAAACTGGAGTTCCCAAATGTGTAGTCTCTAAGTTTGTTTTAGTCTTGTTCACAAATATATGGAGTATCACTGTCAAATATTGTTAGAAGATCCAATGGATTGGAGTTTATTCAGAATGTTTACAGATTGTTATGAGCTATGTGATCACAGTATGGAATAAAGGTGATCATTCTGTTGAATATTGACGTTGTTTGACTTTATTGACTAACATTACTTACAGTGTCAACAGACTTAGTTGAAAATATATTCTAAGAATATTCAGTTGTAGTACATTTCAAAATTAACTTTTTATCCATTAAACAGTGAACACTAAAAGAATAATTTCAGTATACTTATGAGTGTACTTTCATGAACTAAAAGATGTCTACTGGTAGTAAGCTAATAGTATACTTAGAAGTGTAAATTTAATATAAATTAAAGTGTACTAAAATAAACTCAAAGTAGACTAGAAGTTTATTATAAGTAAACTGACAGTATACTGGGAAGATTACTTTAGGTATGCTTGTAAGTGTACTTCATTGAACTTAAAGTGGGCCAATTTTGTCCCAAGTAAGTACTTGTTAGTAAATTGCTAGTATATTTTTATCAGTGTACTTGCCAAATAAAAGTACACTTAGATGAAATACTTGTATTATACTTACTGTAAATATACTTGATACTGTAAATATGTACTGGATGTATACTATTTTTTGGTAAGGGTATGCCTATAGGGACTGGCAGTGTAATATTTTGTCAAACATGAGCAAATTTGTTGAGCATATTGTAAATAGGATTCTGACTTTATAATAGAGTCTCTTGAAATGGGTGATTCTGACTCTAATAGTCTCCTGAATTTGGTAATTCTGACTCTAATATAGTCTCATGAACTGGGTGATACTGACTCTAAAAGAGTCTCTTGAACTGGGTGATTCAGATTCTAATAGTCTCCCGAACTGGGTAATTCTGACTTAAATATAGTTTCTTGAACTGGGTAATTCTGACTGTAATATAGTCTCCTAAAATGGGGGATTCTGACTCTAATAGTTTTTTGAAATGGGTAATTCTGACTCTCATAGAGTCTTTTGATTTGGGTGATTCTGACTCTAACAGTCTCCTGAAATGGGTGATTCTGACTCTAATACGGTCTCCTGAAAATGGATGATTCTGACTCTAATAGAGTCTCCTGAAATGGGTGATTCTGACTCTAATAGAGTCTCCTGAAATGGGTGATTCTGACTCTAATACAGTCTCCTGAAAATGGGTAATTCTGACTCTAATAGAGTGTCCTGAAATGGGTTATTCTGACTCTAATAGAGTCCTGAAATGACTGATTATGACTGATACAGTCTCTTTAAATTGGTGTTTCTGACTTTGTTCTAATATATTTACAAAACTTTTTCAAGCAATGTTTCCTAAATTTCTTTAAGATCAGCTTATCAGATTTAAAGCTTTGCACTGATCTTTACTTCAGTGAACAGTAAATATGAAGATTTTTAAAGACTGTGTGTCCTTAGACTTTTGACAGTGTAAATGTAGCAGGTTGCAGACCCCTTTTGGCATGAGTCCACTCTTTCTGATAGATTGGTAACAGTGCAGAACATTGCGCTGCAGTGAAATTCACTTTTTGAAAGATTTGACCTCACATCAGGAGCATTCCTTCTACTCAAGCCATTTGTCCTTCACTATCACAATAACATAGCACAGTCACTTCTGCTTTCCTCACTTCTCTCTCTTTCTGTTTAAAAA
Source organism: Crenuchus spilurus (assembly GCA_036984385.1). NCBI lineage: Eukaryota > Metazoa > Chordata > Actinopteri > Characiformes > Crenuchidae > Crenuchus > Crenuchus spilurus. The sequence continues at coordinate 5,426 of BRDA01082115.1, read as the reverse complement.
TCTGAATGAATGCTGGTAAAGTGAGAGATTGAATGCTAATGTTCCAGGCTAAATACTGCAGAAACGGTGTTAAATCTGTTCTCACTGGAAGGCAGATGCAGGTAGAGAAAATATTGCACATTTGTAAGTTAGTTTTGTTTAACTGCAATATGAAGCAGTATTCTTAAAAGGGAAAAACTATGACTAAACTCAGGTCTGTAATGAAGACTGCTTATATAAGCAGGCAGTGCTATAGCCCTACTGTAACTATATTAGCTTTTTCAGAGAGGGTTATATAAAGCAGTGTGTAGGATCTGACTGGCTGAATGTTTAAAAAAATTTATAACTTCCCCAAATTTCTATAATTATCAAATCGATTAGCATGAGGTGGCAATCATTTCTAACAGACTGAATATAATATACACATTGCACAATCAAACTGGATTGAGTTTGGCCTGCATAAAGTCACACCAAAATTATTACTGCCAGACTGTAAAAAAACTACAAAAATCAGAACAATCTGGATAACTCAATAAAAATCACTTCACAATACATACTGTCAGAATATACATACATACTGAACTCAAATCAACCCACAACTATTACTGTCAGACAATATGTCTTCAGGTAAAACTAATCCAGCTCCAGTAAGACCTTTGTAAAAGTAAGAACATTTTTTACCTTTGCTGTGGCACGAGCTTGGTACTCTGGACAGCCATTTACTGTTATTGTCTCATGCATATACTGGTAGACCTGAAGAAGGAAGTGAGAGAGAAAGTAAAACATGGTAAATTAATATAAAACTTGGGGATCATCAATAAGTATTATAAAACTCAAATGCTAATGGTGAGTTTCTAGCATATTCATCTATTCACATTGATTCATTTGGCATATCAGTTCTTAATGGTCTTTGATGTTTGGTGGAAAGTGATGGTATTTATCAAGAAATGTGTTTACATAAAAAAATGGCAACTTTACAATTTTGATGTTTGATAGAGTAATGGTGTTGAAGGTTTTTTTTTGAAGAAAGATGGTGTTTGCTAGAGAATGATGGAGTTTATTTAAGCAATAGAACACGAGAGGGAGTGTGCTCGGCTCGTGCCGTAGATCATCACAGCCGTGATGTTATTCGCGATAACACATGACCTCGAGTGTTCTATTGCTTTTATACAACAGTTTTCTTTACAAAATAAATGAAAAAAAAGAAATCAAAGAACCTCAAGAAATTCATTACGAATATACTTTAATATGGCCTTATGCCAAAAAGTAGTTCCACAAGTGTAACTGTAACAGTTCCCTGGCCTGTCTCAAAGGCTACAATATGGCGTATAGTTTATACAAGCTAACACCACCAACGTTAACTTTAAATCAAAATTGGGATTAAGCAAAGATTAAGAGAGAAAAAAATACAAAATTCAAGGCATGTGCTAAATATAAAAATACCTAAAAAAAAGTAAGATAATTAACTACACAAGCTGCTGATACAGTAAAGCTCCCCTTTTGTGGTGCAGATAGAGCCATAGAACTGCTTAAGTATTAAATTCAGCTCAGCTTTTTCAACTGTTACCAAATTGACCTTAAAGTCATTTTGTAAGATCCAGTCCGTGAAGTACTTTGTAGCCCACTTTGTATGTCGAATTATATTTTGCTCATTTCGAGCCAGTTCCAACTCGTTCATTTGATCTGCCGTCACTGTAGTCGACCTAACAGTTTTCGTGGTGTTCGTAGGTTCAGAATTTGATGCAGGTGTAGAGTCACACTCTTCTTCAGAGTCTGTCCAAACTGGTTGCAGGTCAAATGTTATGTTAAAGGCATCCATTTGATTCATTTCTGCAGGTTGTATAAGCACAGATACAAAAATGTTTGTGTGTAAATGCATGCAGAATGATGGTGTTTGATGGAGAATGATGATGTTTGATGGAGAATGATGATGTATGATGGAGAATGATGATGTATGATGGAGAATGACGATGTATGATGGAGAATGACGATGTTTGATGGAGAATGATGGTGTTTGATGGAGAATGATGGAGTTTGATGGAGTACAATGGTGTTTGATGGAGAACGATGATGTTTGATGGAGAATGACGTGTTTGATGGAGAATGAAGATGTTTGATGGAGAATGATGGTGTTTGATGGAGAATGATGGTGTTTGATGGAGTACAATGGTGTTTCATGGAGAACGACGATATTTGATGGAGAATGATGGTGTTTGAAGGAGAATGATGATGTTTGGTGGAGAATGATGGTGTTTGATGGAGAATGATGATGTATGATGGAGAATGATGATGTTTGGTGGAGAATGATGGTGTTTGATGGAGAATGATGATGTATGATGGAGAATGATGATGTTTGATGGAGAATGATGGTGTTTGATGGAGAATGATGATGTTTGATGGAGAATGATGGTGTTTGATGGAGAATGATGGTGTTTGATGGAGAATGATGATGTTTGATGAAAAATGATGATGTATGATGGAGAATGACAATGTTTGATGGAGAATGATGGTGTTTGATGGAGAATGATGGTGTTTGATGGAGTACAATGGTGTTTGATGGAGAACGATGATATTTGATGGAGAATTACGGTGTTTGATGGAGAATGATGATGTTTGATGGAGACTGATGGTGTTTGATGGAGAATGATAATGTTTGATGGAGAATGATGGTGTTTTGATGGAGAACGATGATGTTTGATGGAGAATGATGGTGTTTGATGGAGAACGATGGTGTTTGATGGAGAATGATGATGTTTGGTGGAGAATGATGATGTTTGGTGGAGATTGATGATGTTTGATGGACAATGATGATGTTTAGTGGAGAATTATGGTGTTTGATGGCGAATGATGGTGTTTGTTGGAAATTGATGTTGTTTGTTGGAAACTGAAGTTGATGTTCAGTAGAAATCACAATATTTTGAATAGAATATTAGTGTTTAATAAAAATGTGTTTGAAGGATCATGTGTAGAACGCTGACTGTTGAAGAATTATGAAATTTTCTAGTTCTTGTTATGACCTCTCAAAGGAGCATTTAAAAATCAGAGCATGAAACATCTCTTATCTTTTAACAGTTCAGTTTAAAAAACAGTTCTTTCTTTGACTGTGGTGTCCTTCAGACTGCTCATCTGTAGCTGTTGGGACTGTCTGAAGGACTTCCAACATTTTTCTCATTAAAATAAGCCTGTGAAGACAGCAGCAGTTTGATCTGCTATCCAACACCTGAAGCAGCATCTCTGTTACTCCAACTGTGAGTAAAATCCCAGCTGTGGAGTATGTGGAGTATATGTATGTAAATTCTGGAGTATTAGTTCAAAATGCAGCAGCCAGGGTTCTTACTAAAACCAGAAAATTTGACCATATTAGCCCAGTTTTATCAGCACTACACTGGCTTCCAGTTAAATACCGAATAGAATATAAAATTCTTTTATTGACGTATAAAGCCCTACATGGTCTTGCCCCATTTACAAGACCTTATTTCCTATTATGAACCATCTCATTTACTTAGATCACAGGGTGCTGGCTTCTTGATAGTTCCCAGAATTCAGAAATCATCAGTAGGGGGAAGAGCCTTCTCTTATATGGGCCCTCATTTTTGGAATAACCTCCCAGACAATGTTCAGGACTCAGTCACAGTCTCAACCTTTAAGACTAGGCTGAAAACATATCTGTTTAGTTTAGCTTTTGGTAATTAATACTTTACATTATAGAAAGGTTGTAGGTCCAGGGGTGGCGTAGGGATTTACAGTGGACTGAGATGCTGGGGCTGTCAAACCGCTGCTCAAGCGATAACTCAGGTTTGTTGACGGTGAGCAGATGGATGCCAGTGTCTCGGGAAACTCCCATGCCTGTTTACCTTCTGGCTCTCTCCTTTTAAGTAGGCTGTTCTAGATAGTTCTGCCAGAGTCAATAGTCACAATAGCCACACTCTGATATGTCTCATAATCCTTGTGCTCTATAAATCCAAACAGAACTACTTCAAATTTTTGTCTCTTTCCGAGTGAGTGATTGCCCACCGGTCCAGTCCAAGGTTGATGGAAGGCTGATTACTATTCTCACCATGATGCTTCCCTGGATCAGATGCCCACCAACTACCAACAACTGTGGCCTGCTCCAGATACCCTACTCTACTGAACATTACAACAAGATCATATGATTATGATTTATCACACACTTAGAATTAGCAGACCAGTTAGGAGTCTGGTTCCTCCCAAGGTTTCTTCCTCCAGCTCTGAGGGAGTTTTTCCTTGCCACTGTCGCCGTTAGCTAGCTCACCGGGGATTAGGGATTAATGATTTTATGTCTGTTATTGCTAACACTGTAAAGCTGCTTTGTGATATCAGTTGTAAAAAGCGCTTTATAAATAAAATTTGATTGATTGATTGGTTTGTAAGAACAGCCGAGGTCTGAAGATTCACCAGACCCAGATGAAGTGTTTGGAGGGACAGCGAGCGCCACAATGCACAGGTACTCAACCTGGTGAGACGCAGGAGGAGTCAGGCCCAGAAATACCCCACAGAGCCAGGAACCTCCAAGTGGCTCAACCAATTCCCCAGAGCAGACCTCCGGAGAGGGTTCGAATCAAATGGCCACAGACCTGCAAGACGACAGCCTGGCAGCAGTTCGATGAGGATGTCAACTCGATAGGAGAAGAGGTGACGAGGTTTGGAAAGGTGTCGATCTGACTGTTACTAACAGTAGTAACAAACGTCGGAAGCGAAGCGTAGCGGGAAGCGACAACGTAGATTGTGACTCAACTGTAGGAGTAGCTTGACGACGGTCCGACAGCAGAACGTCCAGACACCGGTAAACTAAGCTTGGGAGAGGCCTCCAGACGAGACCCCTTAACCAACTCGGTGAACCTCCAAGGACCGAGACACCCCATAAAGACCCGGACTGAGG
>BRDA01082105.1:0-49650 GCA_036984385.1 Crenuchus spilurus | reverse complement strand
TATATATATATATATATATATATATGTGGCAAAAATGAACCCTTGCCTTCCTTTCAAAGACAGCAAAGGCTGCATCAGCTGCCTTGGAGGTCTTTTTGTCTTCTGCTCCACTCTTAAGCACAGGAGAAGGAGCACGCACTTCCTTCTGCCGGTTCTGGATTTTAGCCCAGCGCTCCATGTCTTTCATGATCTGTCGTCATACAACATTAGAATACAATGAAATACACTCAACTCTCAGTATACTCTAATGGTGCATGTTAAGATGTCATTACATCCATTCAGATTCTACAGCCCACTGCCTGTTCCACTGATCAAATGATTTTCACCACAGCTCATCTGAAATCCTTAATTATGTGTCCCTTTTCACTACATGACCAATCAAAAAAAGTTTATAAAACCAAACTGGGACACCGACTCATGGCTGAATTGATTTGCTTCCATTTCTGTAGCATTAATGCAATTGCAAACAGTGCAATGACAGCATGTTTCTATTAGTGATGTTCCAATCGATCGGCCACCAATCATTATCAGCCAATTTCTGTGAAAAAGTATGTGATCGGTGTATGCCGATCAATGCCTTTCATTGCTGATCACAAAAACTGATCACCTGTAGTTCACACCTGCAGCGCCACTGTGCGCAGTGTACACCACCCCTTTCCTTCACACTGCGCAAGTGCGCTGTGGCAAACCCTAAACAAAACAAATGTGTGGAACTTTTGCATGGTTTGTGAGAGTGAAGTAAAGTTTGCATCCTGCAACACTAAAAAAATACCTCGTTGGGGAAGCTCGTTAAATGGCTTCAACACAAAAAAATTTATACAACATTTAAAGAACAAACACTGGGCAGAGTGTGATGAGTTTTTGAGGCTCACTTCAGAGAGCCTGTCTGTAGCCTGCACAAGTGTCAAGAGCGTTGTTCTTATGCCAAGGTGCTCCTCTTTATTAAAAAAGAATGTTCCATTTTTTAAATTTTACATTATTTGATTTAGGCAATGTTGTGAGATTTTTGACTTTCTGTACTATGTAACGTGTTGAGAGCCTTAATGTTTTCAGATTGTGTTACTGATAGCAGGTAAAAGTAAGTATTGTTCAATTGTCCTTTTGACTTGAATAGTTGCTGCATTGTGCAAGTTTTTCTGTATTTTTTCTCTTGAAAAATGTAAAAACATGTTCTTGTCTAAATTAAGGAGATTTTTTGGTTCCTATTTTCCATAACACGTAAGCCAGTAGCATTCATCATAATTAAAGGTGAAACGATTACTCGAGTAATTCAAGTTACTCAATTACAAAAAATTATCGAGTAATTTTCTGTGCCTCGAATAATCGTTTATTTTAAAACTCCGCGCACGGTATTTAGCACGGACAACTTTTAATGTGGCACACCACGCTTACGTCACCCACGCACAGGAAGGAGGAGGTGCGGAGATTTTTAGTTGAGAAGCGGGAATATGGAAGCGACGAGGGAAAAGAGCGACAACGTGCGAGAAGAAAACGACAATAGGAAAATAACGCAGCGTGCTATCCAACACTGGCAGAACTGGCAAAGTCTCTGCTGTGTATTTCAGCTACATCCACGCCATCAGAGCGCCTGATTTCAGCAGCAGGAAACATTGCATCAAAGCGCAAGGCAAGCCTCAGTTCTTAGCATGTTGAGCACTTAGCACTTTCCTCAATTGTTATATGTTGCATTGATATTGTTTGTAAGAATAATGTTCAATATATGTTGGCGTTGTAAAAAAGAAAATATTTCATTCAACATGTAGAAAACCTAGAAGTGGATGTTGTTATATCTCAGACGTGAAATTGTTTATTATTCTTAATTTATGTTTGCTTTTTACCTTTAAATCAGTGTGATTTTATTTTATTTCTATGTTTTTGCACTTTAAAAAAGCAAGAGTTTTGTCACAGACTTGAAATTCAAAGTTGAATATATAAAAAGGCAATGTTTACTGTATTGTGCCTTAATTTATGTTTGCTTTTTACCTTTAATGTGATTTCTAAAAATGTATTTTTCTTGTTTTTGGATTTTTGAAAAAAGCAAGTTTTAAACTTGAACCTGAAATGGAGGCTGTTATTGTATTTTAAGCAATAAAATGTTTAATTAAAAAGATTTAAAGTTATTTTTTTTGTGTATTTCTATTACTTTTAAAATAAGCTTAAATAGTTATTACAGAACCTGATTTCTTTCATCAAATTTTTCCCGATTACCCGATTAATCGCAAGAATAATCGGTAGAATACTCGATTACTAAAATAATCGTTAGCTGCAGCCCTAATCATAATAAAATTTTTAAAAATTAGTCAATCCATGTGATTGGCATTGGTGATTGGCAGCATAAAACCTGATCAGAGCATCCTTAGTTTCTATATTGCATTCATCTAGAAACATGGTGTGAAGTATCATTTGCAGTCAAACTTCCTATTTCTTATTGCCTGCAAATAATTCTGCTTTGCAAAATGTATCAAATTATTTTTGACTCGCATTAAAAAAATATATATATATCACACAGGATTCAATATACTGCCAGAACACAGCCTTACCTGGTCCCTGAAGTGCAATCTGATGACAGAAATGGCAAACAGATCTCTTGACTTTAAACGAGGCACTATATAAGTAATTCAAAAACACACCTTAAATGCTGCCAAGCTCCTAGGCTTATCTTCCTTGTCCTTCTCTTTCTTGTCAGTCCGTGGGGCAGTTTCATCGTCCTCACCCCGATCTGGTACTCCATCTGGAACCGTCCTTATCTCCTCGACCAATGGCATGCCTACTGCATGCACAGCCTCAGTCAATGTCACTGCTGGAACACTACCCTCTGCACTCGGCTCATGACCATCTCTGCTGGAGCCTTCCACTGGTATATAGGTCTTTGAGGTGCTGTCCCAGTACAGGTACTGCTGAGTCTGAGCATTATAGAAATACTACAAACATGCAAAAATCACTACAATGTACAATGCAACATACAAAATATTAAATAATACATTTAAAATAAACAGCCTGCGATCATAATTCTGATTCTGAAATTCTAAAGCAGTATTTCTGAACATACTCTTGAGTTGGGATCATAGTACAGTGTAGTTTGAGGGTCATAGTAGAAGCCAGATGTTGCATCATACAGGAAGGCAGACAAATCTGGACTGTCAGAACCTAAAAGAAATGACATGGGCCAGAATGTTTGCTGATTGTCAGGTGTTCAAATACTTATTTGCAGCAGTAACACAAATAAATTATTAAAAAATCATACATTGTGATTTCTGGATTTTTTCTTTTAGATTATGTCTCTCATAGTGGACATGCAGCCAAGATGAAAATTTCAGATCCCTCCATGATTTCTAAGTGGGAGAACTTGCAAATTCGCAGAGTGATCAAATACTTATTTACCTCACTATATGTTAGTTGTCCTGCGGCATGTTAAATGTTCACACATTTTCACCTTACATACATATATGATTAAACAGGATATGTAGATCAAGAGAATGGTTCCTCTTCTAGAACCTTTTATTCTATTTAATAGTATGTCATAGCATTTTAGGTCTCAACCAACAGAATAACAACTAAACGGTTCCTATAAGCTGCACTTTAAATTGAATCTTACCATATGTGTAGGCATCAGTACTATCAGCAGAGGCAGTAATAGCAGGGTCAGGAAAAGATGCAGGCTGATGCTGGGCTGTCTGCACCGAGTACTCCATTGCAGGAGCATCAGAGAACAGCACACCCTGCATAATACCAAAATATATATTAACACAATCGCTTATCAATACTGTACATAATAGCTAAGACAAGAGTACTTGTATGTCAGGAACCTGCGTCGCACTTGAGCTCTGCAATGTAGCTGAAGTCAAAGAGGAATCTGTACCAGCTGCAACACAAAGTAAGACCATGTTTTGTCCCAATGGATACGAGACAAAAGTATTTTAGATTACCAAGAACTTTCAAATATATTGTGCTGATGCCATACCTTGCAAGGCTGGTGTAACACCAATGGCTGGAGCGTAGTACTGCTGCTGCTGCAGGAGAAACAAAGGGACATGTAAAAATTAAAAATACAATTCAGAAAACCTAATAATTTGTAAGGGTTTTTTCATAAAAAAAAAAAAATGCCGTTCTGTCAAACTACCAACCTCCAACACATCAGGTGGATAACCCAGAAGAGAAGTGTTTGATTTATCATAATCTCTTCTGTAACTGCAAAAAGAACAAGGAGTCAAATGAGAGATTTGACAGAGACAAATGAATAACTTCTATACATGTGATGTTGAGGCAGACTCACTTCTGATTCTTTAGAGGCTTGGCTACCTCTGCATATACTCTGACCCCATCGATCATAATCGGGCGCGGTTTGGTCAGCAGCTCTACCAATCGTGTTACATGCTGAAGAATGGGATTTTAAAAAAAAAGTTGCAACAAGCAGTAGTGTATCAAGGTCTTAAGTAAGATAAATGTACACTTGTTTTAAATGATGTAATATTCCAAAAAACAAAATATCACATGATAGCATACATTCTGCCATCACCACTGTAAAAAAATTATAAAAAATAAATAAAAACTTACCTCATGAGAGTCCATATCAACAAAGCAAAAGCATTTGGATCCAGGGGCCTTCCCTTTGACAAGACGGACATTCCGTTCATCAAGGTAAGCAAACTGATCCAATGCCTTAAGAATTGCATCGACTGTCGTAGTGGGCAGCACATTCTTTATGATCATTGCTAATGAAACAAGGAACAGGAAATGGGAAAGGGACAATATTACTTCAAAAGTCAAGAGACAATTACAATGCACAGGAAAGCCCAGAAGCAATGCATTTTCAAGTGTATAAATCAGGGTTCATACACCTTTTACAATGTGTATGAGGTTGCTATTGTGTATGAGTACAATAGTACTACTGAAGTGCAGAAAATATGTTTCGTCTGCATTGTAGCTATGATAATTTTACATATTATGCTTCCCTGGATCAGATGTCCACCAACGACCAGCTACTGTGGCCTGCTCCAGATACCCTACTCTACTGCCCACATTGGACTTTCTGGCCGGTATCATTGCTCCCACTATCATCATCATTCCTGTCCCACTACTGTCACCATATCAGTTCACCTGAACATTAAAATAAGATCATATGATTATGACTCATCACACACTTAGAATTAGCAGACCAGAGGAGGATGGGTCCCCCATGTGAGTCTGGTTCCTCCCAAGGTTTCTTCCTCCAGCTCTGAGGGAAATTGACTAAAAAAATGTCAATCACTAATTTTCCTAATTGGAAAAATGGTTGGCAGGCTAATGTTATTTTCTTCATAACTTCCTTCTTTAAAGATGGATGAGTTGAGACAGCTCTGTAGCTTCTTTGATATTTGTTTCTCTGTAGTGAGACAGGGCTACAGAGATCTTAAAGATCAGCCAGAAGCTCCTGTGACTGGTGGGCTGCTGAAGCTTCAGCAAGCTGTGAAATCACTGGCAGTCAGCACTGCTGACTGTGAAAGGGGGTTCAGCAAAATGAACCAAACTATTACCCCTCTCAGAGCCCAACTAGGAATCACAAATGTGTCAGCATTAATGTTTATTTCTTTGGTTGGGCCTCCTGTTAAACAGTGGAATCCACAGAAATATCTTTAAAAAATGGGTTCTCACAAGAAGGTCATCTGATCACGCAGCCTGTCCAAAAAGAAAAAATGTGATAATCAAGACTAAGTACCAGTTAACATGGGAGCTATTTTAACTGTATGCCACTGTATGAATGTAGCCACAAAATTGTTTGATTGTTGTTATTGTTATGTTTTGTGATACAGAGGTTGTGATTTTTTGGTCATAGTTTTTGTCTGCATCAATTTTGGGATGTTAAAAATATGTCAGTTTTGGACTTCCCATTTTTTATTTTTAAATTGAGATTGTGAAAAGCAAGGTTGTGTTCCATATTGTGGTGTTCCTCGAAGTTTGCTTATTGCCATATCAGTGTATATGGACCAAAATAAAACCACCACTGCCAAGAAAAGTAGTGTGATACTTTTCGTTACGATGTTGGGCCGACACAAAATTTGAGAGTTCCCACACCTGCCAAATCCAACCACTGCATATACTCAAAATTATTGTTTTACTTTTTGTCACACTGCAAGAGACGGTATTATGTTTATAACTGAGGGAAAAAATCCCCCAGTGTAGGGCCTGGATTTTAAAGTCTTTTCATCGGATTTTGGTTCTTCTTTCCTAAATATAATCAAAAACAGGAGGAAAGTGTTATTTACAATGTTTATTCTCAATAAATGTATCATTACAATTAAGGTGTTAGACTTGGAGTGTAGTAAAACATGATAATTACAAATGCTATGCCCCTATCGCTAGCATTGTTGGCCTGCTGGGAGCACTGGCTAAAAGCCCTATATTTTGTAATGCTGGGCGTGAACAGAGGTTGGCTACTTAAGCTCGTACTTACGTTTCACTACACCCAAAGCCCATTTCACACCAGAGTTCTCCTTTAAAGTAATTTACTTCTCATATGCCAAGATGTATGTACAGTCCCTTGAAAACGGATGACACTGGATTTTATTTATATAAAAATTGTGGAAAAATATCTATAAATTCCTCTCAGTTCACAATTACTTGCTACTTTGCATTGGCCTACTACACTAAATCCTAAAAAATATACTTAAGTTTGTAGGTTAACGTGTGGAAAATTTAAAGGGGAATGAATACTTTTTCAAAGTACTGTACATTTGTCTACTGTAGTAAACTGGCTGATGACAACTCTAACTGTATACTGTGCTCTGATTTAAGCTGATTTAAGAGCAACTCAAGTTGGCTAAATGCAATGGTATGTTTTGCAGAGTAATGTTGATAGATGCTAAACAGTTTTCGTTATGCTCACTGCGTATGTCATTAATGGTCGTGCTGTAACTGGCATGCAAAACTAGCGTTACCACATTTTATCACACACACCATGCTTCGTAAAAATAAGCCTGCAAAACCGCCAGCTGGCGGTGTGCATACATACACTAGCAGGCTAGCTAACACAGCCTCCCATCATTTTATTGCTGTTATCACTGGCTCTGTGAGGGAACACAGCACAGACTGGAAGCTAGCAGGTCTCAAACAAACTCCCCGAATTAGTTGGGAGTCGGCTACCCTTCAAAGAGACACTTTTCTTTATTTTACTCGCTCTTCCTTTCTTTATAATGCTATAGAATAATAAAGTTATTAAATTTTAATTTAGCCGTATTAAAAAAAAACACATAAGTGGTAAATCTATGTTGCATCTGGGGGCATCAATAGAAATTGATCGTCCTGGCTTCGTCTTAATCTGGCTATAGGAAAAAAATCTTAGAACCTTCCTCTTACTCTTGCTTTCCCTGAAGACTGGATCAGAGTGTTGGAGGTTATGGCGAGATGCTTTCTGGTTAGCCCATTCCTCAGCCTGTTTCTCTGCCTCTTGCTCCTGAAGCTGTTTGTCAACCTGCTGCTGCCAGGCTTCTGGAGTTAGAGTAGAACTTCTCTGCCATACACCCTGAGAGACAGGGTCACTCTGTGACTTGTCTTCCTCCTTCACATTTGGGGGCTTGAGAGGGACTGGACTTGGCAACAGGCCATCCTGTTTGGCTGGAGTAGTTTTAGGTGGTAGGTCCTGTTTCTGCTGTCCAATAGAGAAAATATTTTCAGCTTCTAAAAATATGTGCAACCACAGGCCTCTAGCAGAAGCATACAGAAAAAAAGCTTACCTGCTCTTTTGCATGTCTGTCAGGTTGAATATACTTCAATAGAGCAGTCTTGCTACCAACTTTAACAGATCCCTAGAAAAGAAGGAAAGAGTAAGAGTCTAATCTGTGATTACGTATTGATTTACCTTACAACTGTATTTGGACAAAACCTGTCCCAGAATGCATCAAGTCTGGCTTTTTAGAAGCCACGGACAAGGGAGCATTATGATAGCGATGCAAGTTTATCAAGTTTTGGGCTGTTCATAAAATCTCCATTTAAGTAACAATGGCCATAAGCGTTTTTTTCTCGTCTCTGTCTGATGAGGAATAACGTCGAGCACAAATCTAACCAAAACATTTGTATACATTCTTACTGTGATGACAATACAGAGGAATTCATCTAACTCAGTTGTGGAAGTGGATGAGCCAAATGTAAAATATGATTTTGTTAACATCAGAGCACATCCCATGAAAATGTCATGTCTAATGTTCATGAAAATGTGACTGACAACTATCCAAAAAACATTTTAAAATAAATATAAATCTTCGGCTCACAATAGACCATTCTGATATTGGGAAAAAATTGGTCAATTTAGTTTTACTTAAACAGAATTTTTTTCTACTTTTTAATTAGTACTTTTTGATTATTAATTATTCATGTATTTCTCATGTAATTTTCACAAATGCAAAAATTGCATTTCTGAAGGTTCTTATGAAAATTGAGAACTCCAGAGAATCATATTTCCAGGAACAATGAATCAGAGGAGGAGCATACAAAAAAGTACATTTTATTCTCCAATCAAGTATAATGATTTTCATAGCACAAATGGTTCTTTGGCCATCTCAAAATGAAATGAAACTTGTATCACACCATGCCAGAAATTATCCCATATAAAAGTAATTAAATTTAATCATCATAGACTTAATGTTACTTAATCTTACTAGTTAGTGTTTTCATGCCCTGTTTACACATAATCATAAGATACGGTAATAAGGGTGATATTAGGTCATAAAATGTGTACCAGCAGATAAGAGTGCAGTCACTAGGTCATATTTCAGCAAACTGTTCATTTAAAAAAATTAAAATAAAATCATGTAAATTCCAATTAAGTCAGAAAATTCCAAATGTTTCGATGCCTTTCTAGCACAATATAAAATCAAACGAGTTCCATTTTGCAACTACAGTTTAACCAGACTACATTCACTAGTATACGTACGATGTATGTTATTGTCTGTGCAGACGATGATGTGACTGAGCATTTGGAAAGTTCAAAAACAGGAACCTCAAGACATCTCAAAGGTTGGAAAGATCGATATGGCAACTTTTACCACAAAGGACAGCGTTACCAATCACAGGGAGAAAAAAACACTACCACTTTATGTCTCAAGAAAGGACAATGTGCAGTCTAAACAAAGATCTATGAATGGAAAGCTACTACAAAGGAAAGAGGGATCTCAGTACCAGAATGCAGACTGTGTTAAATTTGTGATGAAATATCAATAGCTCTTTTCTTTGGTCATATCGTACATTTACATTCAACAAGCTGAATCAAACCATTGCAACTGCAATTATGTAAACTCAAGGTCGATATCCATGTTTAGTTGCCTTCACGTTAAATGCTTACAACAGAAAGATGAGAAAAATGACTAATTAGTAGACAATAAATGAACAAACATTAAATCTGCACCACAATACATAATAGAACTTCTGTACCAACAACTTCACTTCACCACCACAGAAAAAACCCTGAACATGCAAACAGCCAACAAAATGGTTAACCCTCTTGCTCAAACTTTGCAAACATGTAAGATTAAACTTAAAACCACTGAAGGTCCATTTGAATCTTTCATTCATGAAGCCAGTCTCGGCAAGCAAGGAAGAACAGATATCCATGTGGTCAAAAGCGAAAAAGTGGTTGAGACAGCTCAACTGAAAAGACAAAATAGCCTCATGAATAAGGACATGGTGGTAGAGGCTAAGAAAGAACCACAAATAAAGTCCGTGTTACACAGAACATTTTGTAGCAATGCAGTCCTTTGGAAATGAGGAGTGAGGTTGGGGAAAGTGGAAGAAATTGACGGCACACAACCAAAGTACTGTTTGGACAAAAGATTAAAGCCAACAAGAAACTGAGATGAGAAGAATGACTGGTGCCACAGCAGCCCCAAAGAAATGGAAGTAGTATGTTCCTGCAAGTATGGACCCTCCAGCAACATCCATAGTATTTAATGCACTGAAAGAATAAATCCATTGGCAAGCCCATTAATAGATCACATTTCGCAACTACCTTTAATTTATTTAATGTTCCTATGACAAAAATAATAAGGCCCAGCAAAGTTATACTCAAACCAAAAAAATCCAAGTGCAAAAAAGTGAAAACATTTGTCAGTATATATCAGCAGCTGATAAATGAATGAAATGAGGGGGTCCTGTCTCAAAGGATTACCATCTACAATTCTGTCACCTGCTTGATCTTTTGGGAATATTAATCTTTAGAATATCAATTCAAACATTTCTGCCCTGTTCATGTAATGAAAATTTTACATTCCTTATTGAAATGGAAAACTGATAGCTTGCTATAAGAATTGTTATATTTATGATAACCTTTGGAGAGAATGAAGGAAATTTTAATTCTAAACATGAGCGAATCAGATTTTTGCTTCCCATCCCATTTGCTGTCAACCACCCATCCCAACCCTGCCCCAGCCCAAGCCTTCTTCCTTTGAAGACAGCCACTGTAGACGGACAAGGATGGGCCACCTGGTTGGACTCCATGAAGTGGACAGCATCCTCGAGGTTTAAAAACTCCACATAGGCCGTATCGTAGCTGTAACCTGGGGACAGCATTTGAAATACAGATGATTTGCGTTAGTTAATGCCAGTCAATAGAAAAACGTGAAGAAAATTAACTCGATTCACGGGAGATATAACAGCGATTTAGTTTGTTACATAGCATACATTTGGTGGGGTCCATCAGACTAGTACAATGTACAATAATTGCACAGCAAACATTCAAAGAATTGTTTAAACTTATTTCAACAAACTGAAAAATATACAAAAATTTTCATTTCAGTTCATTATGTCCTCTCAATTGAAAATGTTTTAAATTTGCATTCATCATCTAAACTAGGGGTTTACAAATCCTTGCCCTGGAGATCTACCACTGGAGAGTATATATATCCAACTTTTATTAAAGACCCGTGGTCCAAATTATGTAAGCTTTCAGGGTAATCTGAATAGCAAAGTCCTAAGTGTTCAATGCAAACTCTTCAGTGTGGTATATCTCCAGGACCAGGGTCAGGCACTCCTGATCTAAATGGTTAAAAACTGGGCATAAAATGCTGTATGCACTACATGTGGTCAAAAGACACTTACAACTCAAGCATCCAGTGTTTTAGAACAGACATTTTAGAACTACATTTTCCTACTAAAGATGTGCGAGAACTAAAATAAGTAAAATTTTATAATTCATCAATAAGATAATATTCAGTGATGTTACTGGACTGTTTTGCCACTGGTCAAACAAGGTATGAAATATTGATGGCTATTAAATTAGTAAACAATAGCACACTTTTTGCCTCATTTAATAGCTAATGGTTCAGAGCTCAACCACAGAGAGAGCAGCTATTTGACAACCTTATACCTTGTTAAGTATCACTGTCACAGGGTTGTTTCATCAGAAGTAAAAAAAAAAAAAAAAAAAAAAATTAAAGGGAACAATATTAGAACACTCCCAGCAATGTACTGGAATATCTACTTAACCCACAAACAAGTTTAAGGTGGAAGGTGCTTAAGGAGAACTGCACAAGTTCCAGAACAAGAACACAAAGGATAAGGGACAGGGAACCAGTTGCTTCTAACAAGAAACCCTTTAGCATCTTCGGGAATCAAATCCATTCATTTTAACAGTGCGTATGTATCTGTGGTGTAGAAATCACAGTCAAAAGAAAGAACCAGAGAGAGCGTGAGACCCGAGTAGCGAAAAGCGAAATCTTGCGAATACTGTCAATTTCCAAATATAAAACATCTCACCTGGAACAACGTCTTTTATCTTCATGCCTTGCATTGGCACTCCATCACGAACTGCAAAGGCATCCAGTATCTATTGAAAAAAGTTACTCCTCAGAACTTGCAGCACTGTAATGCAACTTTGATATTACAAAAAGCCAAAAGCACATCTATCAAAAGTGCAAAATTCAATACATTTCACTATCTAGCTGTATCAGTTTATACTCAAACCTGCCTGTTGCATTGTGGCAGTTTTGGGAATTCCAGAGATGGCAATAGTATTTGACACCTTTTCCTGAACACCAGCACTCCTGTAATCCTGGTCCTTTGTTGAAAGTCACAGAACAGTTTAAATCACACAAGTAAAAGCTAAACTTCATTCTCAATCAAAAGCCTACAAGAACAAAAGCTCTGATTTCTGTATAAGCAAATAAATTTGATTACAAAAAAATTCAATGTCACAAATATAATGTCAGCACACAATAATAATAATAAACAGCTAACAGCTTCAGAAAAAAATATATATTAGAATCCAATTTTCTAACCTGAGAACCAGAGTCAGTTGTTTTTTCAGTTGGAGCCAATTTAGATTCCTTCAAATCCTTTTCAGGTCCTGGAAGATCCCCAAGAATATACTCGTATTTCCGGCCAGAGTCTGTCCTGTAATCTATGTCTCGATAGTCCTGGTCTTGTCTTTCTCCTCTGTTACTCTGAGCAGTCATCAGATTTCCTTTCTTTAGTCCCTGATCAAGAGACAGATCTTTGGGTCCCTTGAAGTTTCCTTGATCAACTGGGAAATGGCTCTCTTGGTCTGAGAGTTTTTTTTCCTCAAAAAATTGAGGTTTATGACTTGGTGAAACATTGTTGTCTGGTTTTTCATCTCTATCCCTTGACCAGCGTTTACTACTATCACTGTCTCTGTTTGGAGCATTTACTGGGGGATCCAATGGTAAAAGTGGTGGTTTCTGAATGGAATGCTGAGGATCTCTGCTTGGGAAATCAGAAGTTACATTTTTGTCCCACTTTTGTGTACTTGGACCCTCTCTTTCTGATCGTGAGAATCCCAAGCTACCACGATCTTTGCCTGAAAATTCAACTGATTGTTTTTCTCTTTCCTGGAACTGTGAAGGCTCCCCCAAATCACTCTCTTTGCCATGCCCAGGGACAAATTTCTCTTTTGTTTCTCTGGTGAAAGATGAATTTCTACTCATCATTGGTGAAAAAGTGTCTCTTTCCCGTATGTGTTGTTTATGCCACTCCTCCGAGAGAGATTTGCCATCTTCCCCTCTAAATCCACCTGGGTTCTCAAATGACTCTGGGAACTCTCTGTCCCTTAGGGTTGGTTCACTTACTCTAAGCATAGCTGAACCTCTTCGATCTATAGGCATATCAGGTCTTCCCCTGACATCCATTGGAACACCATCATTCTCCCGAAACATCTGAGGAGATCGGTCCCTAAAATCCCAAGTAGCTCCCATGCGATTCCTAAAATCCATATCAGATTCAAATCTTCCTCTTGGATTCAATGGAGCAACAAAACCTTGTCTCTCAAAATCCACGGATCTTTCCCGTGGAGGCATATCCATACTAAATCCATCAATGTCATTCATGCCCATTTGTGACCTCTCTCTTTCTCTTAAATTGTCATTTCTCTCCATAGGTTCCATACCCCTTCTCCTAACATCCACAGGAGGCATGTTGAAGCTGGGCATGTCCATTCTAAATCTGTCCCTCTCCCTTGTGTCCATGTATTGATCTTCAGGCCCCCTCATATTCCTAACCTGCATATCTCTGCCACCCATATCCATAGGAAGCCTACCTTGCCCCATAAAACCTGGAGCATTTTGCTGGTTATTGCGGCCTTCCATCTCAAAACGTCTTCTAAAATTCATATCAAGTTCCTCTCCAGGCCTGAAGAAGTCTCGAGGAGGGTCTCTTCCTCTGTCAATAAGGCCCATGTTTCGTCCCATCATATCTGGTGGACAGTCAAACCTCCTCATGTCCATAGGTGGCCGATCCTGAGGCCCTGCACCCATATTCATGCCATCTCGCCCTCTGAAGCCTGGCATTGGCCCATCTCTTCCTTCAAACATATCTCCTCGATGGTCCCCACTGTAACAATACCATATGCTTTACTACAAGTTTCAGCTTAACTAGACCTAGACTTGTCTAATTGACAAAATAAATTCTCTTTAAATTTGGCAAAAAACTGTAAAAATGTGGCTATAAAGAGTGGCAATATGTTTCCTGATATTTAAGATTTCCATCTGAAGCTCATATTAACCAATGACTACACGTGGTCCAATTTAGCATTTCTGCACAACACCTCCTAAAACACTCCTACACCCCCCCCCACACACACACACACAGAGTGGTATGGAAAAAGTTTGGGCACCCCTGATCATTTTCATGATTTTCCGTTATAAATCATTGGTTGTTCGGATCAACAATTTCAGATAAATATATCATATAGCAGACGAACACTGATATTTCAGAAGTGAAATGAAGTTTATAGGAATAACAGAAAGTGTGCAATAGTTTTTTTAACTAAATTAGGCAGGTGCATAAATTTGGGCACCCTTGTTGTTTTATTGATTTGAATACCTTTAGCACTAATTATTGGAACACAAAATTAGTTTCGTAAGCTCATTGACCCTTGACCTACATACACAGGTGAATCCAATTATGAGAAAGTGTTGAGTGAAATGAAGTTCATAGGATTTATAGAAAGTGCAATAATTATTTAAATAAAATTAGGTACCGTATTTTCCGGACTATAAGTCGCACCAGCCATAAAATGCATAATAAAGAAGAAAAAAAACATATATAAGTCGCACCAGAGTATAAGTCGCATTTTTGGATGAAATTTATTTCATAAAGTCTAACACCAAGCACAGACATGCCATTTGGAAAAGTAATTTAAAATAAAAATAGAATAGAGGCACCAACAGGCTGAATAATTGAACACTGACACAACTGAGAATGTGCCTGGTATGTTAACATTATTGTTATTATTATTATTATTATTATTTAACATCATTACAATAACAGACATAGTCTATATTTTGTTTTGGTTCTACAAAACATTGATCCTTTTTACAGTCGCGTCACTGCAGCGTTAGTTGAAGTGCAAAAATAAACTAATTAGAATATTATTAGAAATAATCATGCCATACTACCATAACACTTCATGGTGTGCAAATATGCCAGGATATTACCCAAATGTAGATTTTCATACCATTGACACATTTTTCTTTATTCATCTTTATTCTGCGCTTTACAGCTGCTGGCTGCTCCCTCTACTCTTTCACTTGTGGCCTCAGCGCTGCTGCCGACTGACTAAGCTGTGTTTAAATGACATCCCTGTAGCGACTGGCTGTGAAAATAACCACTTAAGGTGGTAGTTGTCAAGTTGTTTGTTTTTGGTTTATTTCTTTGTTTATTGGTTTTCTTTTCTTGGTTTCATCGCCCAGAAGCCATTAATGTACTTTGCGATATTTGCGGTTTTTTGTTTTTCTACTGTTGTGTTAAGTTTTTTGTTTCTATCTTTTGAAATTCTTTAGATTATATTTTTGTTAATATTTTGGGATTAGTTTAGTTTTTTTATTTTATATTTATTTTCTTTAATTGTGGTGGCAGCTAGTGAATAGCTTAAGCTTCTGTCATTTAGCATGTAAATTCTTACTGATCTTTTTTAAGCTGCAGCTGAGCCTTTTAGTAATTAGGTCAATAATTGAATTGTGAAATAAAATCAAGTCTTTTTGCAAATAAATTGATTGTCAAAGGAGTCTCTGTCCCAACAAAGGAACCTGCGTTCACTGTAAAAAAAAAAAAAAAAGTCTCACCAACTAAATTACATTTTGACACCCTCAGTGTTAATTTAACTCTAATAGTGTTGATTTAACACTGGCAGATTTACTGTGTAGTGGCCCGTTGAACCTATTTTTTTTTATGTTGGTCTAATTTAAGTTCTGCAAGATGCATATTTCAAGTTCTGCTGACAATCCTAGAATTTACATCCAATTAAAGAAAATAAGTTTAGTCAATCAAATGTTATAAATTTCTCTGTGTTCTTCGTTTGATTTTAAAATATAATATAGTATTTTGAGTGTTTGTGTGGCCTGAGTTTCTGAGATATTTCCCTCACTTTGCCCTGGAGACTGCAATGCATAAATAAATCTCAAACGATCTAAAATAAATAAATACATTTTCTCTGTGTTCTTCGTTTGATTTTAAAATATAATATAGTATTCAGAGTGTCTTTCTGTGAAACTGGCTTCCCTCACTTTGCAGTGGAGAGTTTGTCATGTAATTGGCGTATCAATAGGACACTCATCGTCTCCCAGCAGGGTGGCGGGCCAAGTGGGGGATTTTCCCCTGACGAGAAATTTCGTTGCATCCGTGCTTCCAGTGCTAGATGCTTTTTACCAGGAATACAGCGACGGGAAGCATGATGGTGACCCCATTTCCCCTACCCATGTTTTCCAGTTGTTTTTAAAAGTTACTGCAATATTGAAATTATCAAGACGGACCTAGAGCACCCTCTTGCGGTTTAGTGTGAAAATAACATGTAAAATGATATACCAGTAATAATGTATTGTGGCGTGCTAGGGGGCCTCGCATTACCATAGGTGACGGTGTGCCGTTTTGCATATTCCCAGGGGTCTTTGGGGGTGGTATGGGAGGGTTAGTGTAACTGTTCTGTGGGTTCATGTAGGGGTAAAAGCTTTAGGTGTTCTGTGTTGTATGAATAAATGTGTGCATGTGAGTGCTTGTGTAGTTTAGGATAGTCACCGTTGCTGTGGGGGTAGATCAGATGCATAACTGTGTGAGTGAGTGCGTGAATGTTAGTCTGATTCTCTCTGCTGTGTTGTATTGCTGAAGACTGACCAATAAAAACACACGTCTATAAATGGCTTCTCGATGAGTTATTCGCGAGCCGTCTGGGTCAGCACAGTATTAATAATTTCACACATAAGTCGCTCCAGAGTATAAGTCGCACCCCCGGCAAAACTATGAAAAAAACCACGACTCATAGTGCGGAAAATACGGTAAGTGCATAAATTTGGGCACCCCAACAGAAAAATGACATCAATATTTAGTAGATTCTCCTTTTGCAGACGTAACATCCTCTAAATGCTTCCTATAGCTTCCAATGAGAGTCTGGGATCTGGTTTCCAAGCATGGACAGCCCGCTTTAAAATCACACCACAGATTTTCAATAATATTCAGGTCTGGTGACTGAGGTGGCAATCAAATTGACTTATCAATTATTACTGTGTTCATCAGCTATATGATTTATTTAACTGAAATTGCTGATCTGAACAACCAATGATTTATAAAGGAAAATCATGAAATTTATCAGGGGTGCACACTTTTTCATATTATACGCACGCACGCACGCACGCACGCACACACACACACACACACACACACACACACACACACACACACACAGTGAGGAAAATACATATTTGAACACCCTGCAAATTTGCAAGTTCTCCCACTTAGAAATCATGGAGGGGTCTGAAATTTTCATCTTAGGTGCATATCCACTGTGAGAGACATAATCTAAAAGAAAAAATCTGGAATTCACAATGTATGATTTTTTAATAATTTATTTGTGTGTTACTGCTGCAAATAAGTATTTGAACACCTGTGAAAATCATTGTTAATATTAGCCTTTGTTTGCAATTACAGAGGTCAACGGTTTCACTGTAGTTTTTTTTACTAGGTTTGCACACACTGCAGCAGGGATTGTGGCCCATTCCTCCACACAGATCTTCTCCTGATCAGTCAGGTTTCTGGGCTGTCACTAAGAAACACAGAGTTTGAGCTCCCTCCAAAGATTTTCTATAGGGTTTAGTTCTGGAGACTTGCTAGGCCACTCCAGAACCTTGATATGCTTCTTATGGAGCCACTCCTTGGTTATCCTGGCTGTGTGCTTTGGGTCATTGTCATGTCAGAAGACCCAGCCACGACCCATCTTCAATGCTCCAACTGAGGGAAGGAAGTTGTTCCCCAAAATCTCGCAATACATGGCCCCGGTCATCCTCTCCTTAATACAGTGCAGTCATACTGTCCCATGTGCAGAAAAACACCGCCAAAACATGATGCTTCCACCTCCATGCTTCACAGTAGGAATGGTGTTTTTGGGATGGTACTCATCATTCTTCGTCCTCTAAACACGGCAAGTGGAATTAAGACCAAAAAGTTCTATTTTGGTCTCATCTGACCACAACACTTTCTCCCATGACTCCTCTGGATCATCTAAATGGTCATGGGCAAACTTAAGACGGGCCTGGACATGTGCTGATTTAAGCAGGGGAACCTTCCTTGCCATATATGACTTTAAACCATGACGTCTTAGTGTATTAGCCACAGTAACCTTGGAAGCTCTATTCAGGTCATTGACCAGCTCCTCCCGTGTAGTTCTGGGCTGATTCCTCACCTTTCTTAGGATACACCACAAGGTGAGATCTTGCATGGAGCCCCAGTCCCAGGGAGATTGACAGTCATGTTTAGCTTTTTCCATTTTCTAATAATTGCTCCAACAGTTGATCTTTTTTCACTAAGCTGCTTGGCAATTGCCCCATAGCCCTTTTCAGCCTTGAGAAGGTTTACAATCTTGTCTGGTGTCTTTGGACAGCTCTTTGGTCTTAGCCATGTTAGCAGTTGGGAGTCTTACTGATTGTGTGGGGTAGACAGGTGTCTTTATGCAGCTAAAGACCTCAAATAGGTGCTTCTAATTTAGAATAATAAGTGGAGTGGAGGTGGACTTTTTAGAGGCGGACTAACAGGTCTTTGAGGGCCAGAATGTTTGCTGATTGTTCAAATACTTATTTGCAGCAGTAACACACAAATAAATTATTAAAAAATCATACATTGTGATTTACGGATTTTTTATTTTAGATTATGTCTCTCACAGTGGACATGCACCTAAGATGAAAATTTCAGACACCTCCGTGATTTCTAAGTGGGAGAACTTGCAAATTTGCAAGGTGTTCATATACTTTTTTTCCTCACTGTAACTTCCATTTGAGAAATTGTGAAATGTCAAGTCTCTACCGTTTTGGTATATTTTCCTTTCAAAAAAGGCAAGAGATTTTACTGGCTTTTGGGTATTTGCTTGATTCTACTTCACAAGCAAGCAAGAGCCTCTGCCCCACTTTAACAAATACGAGAATACGCTGGCAGTAGCTGTTGCCATTTCACACAAACACACACACACATCTCTGAAGGACAAGCCTTTAAAACAGTGATGTATCTGTTAGTGCCTGATTCTGCAGACTCTTTCACAGACATTAACAGGCTTTCTGCAAGTTAATTGGACCATATAGGTATAGCAAAGTTAACAATAATATTGAGAATTCCCTGAATGCACACAGCCTGATCTATGAAGTAATTGTCACTTAACATCAAATGGATGCACAGAACTGAATACTGCCGATTAGAGAAATCCTGTGTAAATAGGGAGAAATCTGAATGTACAGTGCTGGGACATTTGAGGACATCAAAGAACTACTGAAAATAAACAGTATTCTGATGGATGACTTATCTTACCGAAAAGGCATGCCTCCTCGTGGACCAGATCTTGAACCATTCCACATGGTGGCCCTGCTACTCTGAAGAACTTGCGTTTAGGCTGCCCAAGCCTTGTGTGCAAGAGCTGACCTATAAACATGTGTATTATTACTATTTAAATATGTCATTTTCTTTACAGTACACACACACACAAAAAAAATCAACCCCACACAACTCAATCTCTGTGCTGGAATGTGCAATCTGGGAAGGTAAAATTTGCCCTTGGTCTCCCACCTCATATTTTAAACTGGCTGACCATTCAATATTAAGACAGATGAGCCATATTCACAAATGCCCCATTGTTTAACTGGATTTAATGAGGCACAGAATATCTTAAGTTGTATTTAAGAAATAGAGAATATTGGGATGCATACTTGTATAATGTGAAAATTGTGTGAGAAATGTCATTTAGTATTTTCTAAAATGAGATGGTGTAATTACTACCAATCAATATAAATATAGGTTTCCATTATAGTAAATATTGAGTTATAGTAAATAACGTTACTGCTACAGTCTACTGAATCTCTATAGTTATTAACCACATCAATAACTGAACCTTAATTTATGTATCTTTTCCAACAATGGGCAATTTCAACGCACAGCCATCATTACTAACAGTATATGCGGCTATGAAGCACTTCTACACACCGACATAGCACAACACAGCTAACGTAGATTGTAGACACTAAGATTCAAAGTACTATTTCTTCTTCAAAGTATTATTACTTTATTATGTATGTGAACACTGTACCGTCCTCATTCAAAACTGAATTCTCACCTATTGTTAGCGAATCTTCTGAGCTTTGTGTGGCTAACCAGCGACCAAACAGAAAGCTAAAGTCAACTAGCACGAAGATTGTGAAATAAATTACAGCCTAACTAATGTGTAGAGCCACTACCAACGTCACTGAGCCGTCTTACCAGCAGCTACCATCAACTGAGCTACTGGAATTGATATTAATTAGCTAGTTAGCCAACACTAAATGTAACTGTCGCCAACTCGGTCAGCTTAACTGGTTAGCTAGCTGCCATTAGCTAACACCATCCACTCTCCGCAACATGAATTGTTTATAAAAGACGTTTTCTTTCAAAACCAACAACAAACAACACAGTTATGTTCAACCTTTATACGCACAATTACAACTAAAGAGCTCCATAAACATTTTCACAATTTAATATTTTAACGTGACGCATTTAACAACGAAAACAGCAGCTCACCTTCCGCTGCGGTTATAAGAGGTCTTTTATCAGGCTAACGGAACGGAAGGAAACAGAGCAAAGAAGAAAAAAAGTCCCTCTTCCGGTTTTAAATTATTATATTTTAGTCATTTTAGTGGAAGATGGCTGCATTTATATGGTATTGATATGTAAATATGTAATAGTAAGATTATACAATAACCAACTATTGATTGTTAAAAAAAGAAAGTACATATTACATTGCTGAAAATTTTTACTTTCCATTTTCCCCATGCCATTTCAGATACCAGTGTACTATTAGCCGGTTTTGTGTTTTTGGACAAAACACTTTTGGGTTGTAAAAATTGTTACCAATTTAACACGTCTTTAATGTCCAGTTCAGATATTTCTGAGAATATCGTAAACATTACTGTGTTGATTAAAACTGAATGTAGCTATACAAATGCTTTGTTTGGAGAAATGTAAGCAGTTCACAGAGTAAAGCAAGAAAATAAAAATAAAAAAACCCCACCAACCTATATATATATATATATATATATATATATATATATATATATATATATATATATATATATATAGTAAACCTAAACAAACTGATAATTTACAGTAGTATTTCCAGAGCTGTATGGATAGCAACCTGTACCACCATTTCAATGAACTGTAAGTACTACTGAATTGAAGTACTGCAACTGAAATGTTGATATTATTGTTACCATATCTTTGACTGTCTTCAGCAGCATAAATAACAATGTGCACTGAACACTTAAGCAATGCCTTTATTTGAGATGCAATTCAAACACAAACATGATACATATAAAAGTGAGTCTGCTTTTGAAAGTGCTTTAAAAATCACTGCATTGATACATACGTTAACAAAGATTAGACGCAGTGCCAATTAAATTATGATAATGTATGAAAAAGAGCTTATCTGAAAACCAGCTAACAGGAAAACCTATTAGTTTAGTGACCACATGAAAGGGCCACAGCAATGCTGACCAAGTGTTACACAGCTGTTGAATGAAATTGGTTCTAAAGAAAATTTGATGAAAATAAGAGCAAATAATTGTGAAGCACATTAAGGTCTTAATCTTAACGGACAACTAAGAAGGGAAGCCGAGCATGCCAGACATCATGGAGCAAACTGCTCAACAATGTGAATGCAGTATTTTAAGTGGCCCTCTAAATCACCAGTATGGCAGTTTCACAGTATCACAGCAATAGAGATATTGCTCAGTTTGTACTGCACATTAAACAGAATTCATTAACGACCCACTGCTGGGCTTAAGTTTTACTGTCAAACTACACGACTGCTGTTGTCAGTATATTATGCAGTGCTTCGTAAAATACAGTACATACAACTACAGTTCACATCTATAAAACACAGATTTATGGTCAAATTCAATCAAACTAGATATCACTCTTAAAGTCAACGTGCCTTTGAGCAAAGTGCAAAAACACTTGGCTCAGTGGTAGAGCGAACTACCAAGCAGGCATAGGACGGCGTGAAATTACACAAACGTTGCTTCAAATGGTCAGCAAACATTCTGCTAAAGATATTATGTTTCATTCACTTATCTTTAAAATATGAAATTGTAGAGGCTTGATTGAATTTGGCCTTTGAACCTCATTGAGAAAATATAATATACACATGAAGACAAAGGTTTTCCTCTGCAGCATATATTCTTTACAAAACACCAAGGTCAAACAAGACACATGCACATTATTTTTTTTTTTAATTAAGCGGTCATCTCCTCAGAAGAGAAAGCCAAACATGTTTCATAGTTGGCCTCTTAGATAGCAGAGTTAGACATAAAGGTAGAGTCTATGCTTTTCAGGTGAGATGCCACGAAGACACAGAGAAAGGCATCAATATATCGACATGAGATGAACAGAGTAAAAGGCATTTCTACAGCAAGAAATAGTGCAGAATACTGGCACTTAAAGATGCAGTATGAAAGATCTTCACATCTAGGTTTAAAAGTCATCAGATCATTAATTGACATGTCAACACAGCTCTTGATGTCTCTAAAGCAATTTTACTAACACCTCGTCCTTGACTTGCCACTTGGCAAATTCATAAAAATGCTAAGAACGTGTTTATATAGTATATACAGTCATACCACAAGCATTGTGACTTGACATTAACGGGTGATTGAGCCAACTCAAACACTTACACAATAGGTGTAGCTTTACAACACAAATGGTGCACTTAAAAAGCTAGTTATTTGAACCTTGCAGCTTTATTTAGACATATATGAGTATCACATGAATTTAATGAAGAATTTTGCATCCTTTTTCAGAAACGTCAAATTCTCAATTTCCACCATCTGGTTCAAAAGTAATTTCTCAGCAAAGATACAATTTACTCAAAATAAGATTTGGATTACAAACCAATTACAAACATTTAAAAAAAAAAAGTGCTTAAACATAATGTGTACATAATTCAAACAATACTTCTGCGAATGTTATTAACCAAAGACAACTTTGTGTGTTTGTTCCTGTATTTTAACACCTTTTTCTGATTGGATAATAAAATGTACATAATGAAATTCCCCGTTAAGTAAGTGAAACATCTTAAGTTATGCTATTTAGATATTTCACCAGATCTGCTACTTCTGAGAAAAAAGTATAAGGTTCACATGTTCCACGACCTCATGAACATATAAAAAACATTACTGCACCACTATCCCTGTAAATTACACACATTCGAACATACAGACTCACTCTTATAATATTTCTGCTGTTTTTAGATCTTGAACTAACAACTCTGTGAAATACAACTCTGGTACAGTGACTGAAGTAGTTTTCAGTTGATAGCATCAGGGACAAAACACATATATAATCTGAAATCTGCTATCTAATATTATTAGAAATAAAACTTACAAATTTATATTAATTAAACTATGGTAAAGGTACACAAAATATTAAAATAGGATGATAATAATTAAATTAAAAAACTGTCTACACTTCCTTTTTCCATTTTAAATAGTCAGTTTTTTAAGAGGAAACAAACAAATAAATGAATGACTGACAAAAAAAATATTTTCAATATAATGCCATTTTAAACTTTATATACCATATATAACTAATTTTTTAAATACATTTTAACACCTTGAGAACATTCATGAGAGACAAACAAAAAGGGAAGGATTTGCGCAGGTAGATTGTGAGTAAATGGCTATGCAATGATTTAGATTTGCTTGACAGCTTTCAATGTGTCTTCCTATGTACAATGTTTTCCTTTGTGTGTTTCGCTGCTTAGCCATTCTGCTCCTCTCTGGTCTCCACACTGAGCTGTGGCACTTCTCCATTACACCGAGCTGGAGCTGTGGTCTCTTCCACCTTTACCTCCACAGTGCTGTGGGGGGGCTCGGGGGTGGCAGCCAGGGGGACAGGTGTGCTGCTTGGAGTGATCAGCCCTGCAGAGGTCCCTAAAGCTGGACTGGATGCTCCAGAGTCACTCTGATCTGGAGCTCGGAGCCTCTTCATTAAGGTGGTCACCCGCACTGCTTTCTGAATAAAATGAGATGAAATGTACTATAGTCTTCAACTTTTATAGTGGATAATAACAAAAGTCAATTTTAATAATGGCAGTTCTCCATGTATTTGAATTCACACAAGTGTGCAAGCTGGTAAAGCTGACGAAAAAGGCTCCCAAAGAGTAGCTGAGAAAAGCCGATCTTGTCTACCTTGAAAGAAATGAAACCGACCACTTATTTAGTTTAACTTTTTATGTATGAGCAGTATGACCTGAGAATTGAGGGGGTTTGGAACATTAAGAGGAGAACTGTTTGACAGAGTGTCAATCACTGCTAGTACAGGCAGCAGGCATCCGCCCCTCCCACATGCCACTCCTCTGCCCATGCAGACCCTCACTCAGTCAAGTTCAATATCAATGTTCAATATTCAATATCTTCAGTGAGATCAGTAGTTTGGAAGCAGTATGAGTCAGGGCTTTAGAATCACAGGGGAGAAACCTTAGAAGTCATACTCATATAAATT
Organism: Crenuchus spilurus; assembly: GCA_036984385.1. NCBI lineage: Eukaryota > Metazoa > Chordata > Actinopteri > Characiformes > Crenuchidae > Crenuchus > Crenuchus spilurus. The sequence goes on along the minus strand of BRDA01082105.1, from coordinate 25,170 downwards.
TTACTTTTATCTCAATCATACCAGCTTTAGCTTTAGTTCAGGTCTGGTCTCACCTTCCATTTAGCTTTGGCAAAGTTCTTTTCAATCTGAGCACAGACGCCATCTTTGATGTTCTTGTCTGAAGCAGCATTCCCAGATATCCTAAAGGATAAACATGTTACAATAATGCCATAGTGATAATAGGGTAGGTGCTATGGCAAAAAATATAATAGTAATATATTTATTTTTAAAAAATAATACTTGACATTTTCACTAAACACAATATATATCAAGTTTGATAAGTTTAAGAGACATTTTTAAGTAGTGCCACCTTTAAAAATACTATTAAAAATTATGAAAATATTTTATAAAAAGGCTGAAATATAGGTCTGATCTATATAAATAGAGGGCTTACCATTCATGGTTGATAGCTTCCTGTGCAGTCAGTCTTTGGTCCTGATCTACTTCCATTAAAGATGCAACAAGGCTTTTAGCTAAAATACAGAAAAGCTGTTTTAACTATAACCATAATGTGGGAACAAACAGAAAGTTTCTGTTTTGCCACTTTTCTGTTCTAATCATAGATTCAGTTTGACAAGCTGGTTAAGTGTAAACTATACAAAGTTGATTTTTTTGTGTGTCACTGTACCAGAATCCGAAATGTCATCCCAGTACGGTGAGTCAAACTCATAATCTCCTGACAGAATTTTCCGGAACAAATTCTTGTCGTGACTGTCATAATCATCATCGTCTGCGTCATCATAAAAAGGAGGGTTTCCTGACAGTCTGTTAACAAAAGATTGCAGAAGTAATGTTAATACATTTGTTCTCATGAAGGAATACATTAGGTTTGCAGTGATTATTCATTTTATGGCCAAGTCCAATTTCTTTACAGCGAAATTGGCCAATTTTTTGGCCCATTTCACCGTGGGCTAAATGAACACACTTCCTGTACTGTCTACTAGCCAATATTAATACCATGCTTTGCTCTTAATGGGACTCACCCACATTTAAAATTCTTGAATTAATAAACAGACTTTGCCTATTTAAGTAGTTTGAAAAAGTAAAGTACAATATAAAAAATGTACTTGGAAAAAAGGTGCTATTGGTTATTTAGTGTTATGCATATTTACGCTGCAATTTATGCATTTAATACTGAACACGCAGCACCTTTAGCATTAACCTCCTAAGACCCAAACTCTTGAATGGCATGCATTCTTTATTTCTCTATTTTTCTATTTGGGCTGATTGGCATGGTTTTGTGGTATAGACAACCCAAAATGTGATGTCCACATAAGTGGACATGCCAGGTCCTAGGAGGTTAAGAGACCTGGTACACACAGAGTCCAACTACCAATGTATTCTGCTTTCTTTATAACTTGTCTGACAATAATTACACTGTCACTTTAGTAGAGTATATTTATTATATAATTTTACAAAAACATCTACCTCACAGACTGTAAACTGGCAATTCTGCTGTTCATGTATAATAATTGCACTTTAGTACAGATACATGTATATAAAACCATCTACCTCAAACAATGTAAACTTCTGCTGCTTATGTAAATATGGTAGATTGTAATGTGTTGTTCTGCTTGAGAAGTTGTCCACAAAGTTTAATCATACTCGCATATAATGACAATAAAGATTCTCTTATCTTATCTTATTTACCTAGCGCATGCTGTTTATGTCATAAAATTGGAGCAAAAATCTACCAAAATGAAAACTGATTGGCTAATTGCATGTTTAGGGCAAAAAATCTGCTGATTCTGATCCTGTAACCCTGAAGTACTGTCTCAGCAAAGAGCAGAGGTTTGTAACACCAGTCATGGAGAGCTCCTGCCTGGCACAGTTTGATGGTTTCCCTGTTCAAACACTCCTACTAAAACTGCTAATGAATTGCTGTGTTGAATCAAATGTGCTTGCGCAGAAAAACACTAAATCATGCTCGACATTGACACTACAGTACTGGAGCTGGAGACACCTGGCACAGAGAGTTTCCTAAAAGACTGTCAAAAACAGACTAAAACACATTTTCAGTATATTTGTTTTAGACAAGAATACACATATACAACAAAATGGCCTTACTAAGACAAAACAAAATGAGACAAAAGTAATGTCATACTCACAGTTGGAAATTGACCAATAAACATGATGTGAGCACATCCATTGACTGCTGTGGATGACTTCAGAAAGCACCAAACCCCAGCAGATCTCCTTCCAGATCTGCATAATGTTCATGAGCATGACCCAGAAACATATACATGAAGCCTGGATGTCATTCTTTTTTGTCGCTTTACGTCTGATGTTTCCATATTGATCCAAATTTTTGCTGAATGACTACTTTCTCTGTGGTCTTCTTTCTTACACTTTTAAAGGAATGATTTGCTCAAACATTGTAATTTTATAATTGAAACTATTTTCTTAACCATTTCCATTAAAACACCTCTCAATTCATTCAAACCACTGTGCACCGCACGTAAGTGATGACGACAGGATATGGGTGTGTCATTCTAAGGGTGCTTTCACACCTACATTGCTTAGTCTGAACCAAAACACCAGGTGTGAAAGTGGCCACAAACCATGCTCTGTACCAAAGGAACAAAATGTGTGATGCTATGGGGTACATTACTGCACAAGACATGGATGAATTGCAAATTTATTCACAGTTAATAATGAATTAAATATACAGGTTTTGGAGCAACATATCAGAATCAGAAAACTATTGTCATTGTACAAGTACAACTAAATGAAGGCCCCAGCTATTTATTTAGTAGAATTTCAGGAGCCACTCAGTGTTAGCTAACTCAGGATGCTCAACGTTTTTCATTTCAAGAAAAGGTTGGATTTCGCTCAGACAAGCCGCGAAACGGCTGAGCACCTTCCCTCTTGACAACCAACGCACATTGTTGTGCAGAAGCAGACCAGGATAATTATTCCCAACTTCATCCAGCAGTGTGTTAAACTGGCGATCATTTAAAGCTCGGGCAACAATAAAGTTGACCACCCGAATGACCAGCGACATCATCTCACCAAGCTCCTCGCCACACATCTGAGCACAAAGCGCCTCCTGATGTAGGATGCAGTGAAAACTGAGGATGGGTCTCTTCATGTTCACGAAGAAGCGATACAAATCCTCTGTTTTTCCCCACCATGCATGGAGCACCATCAGTACACACCAAAATAAGTTTATCCATTGGTAGTTTTTTTTCTTTAGCGAACTCAGTGAAAGACTTAGATAAATCCTCCCCTCTTGTTGTCCCTTTCATAGGCAAAACAGCAAGACTTTCCTCACGTAGTGTGTCACCGACAACATACCTTGCAATCACGCTGAAGTGGGATAAATGGCTTACATCTGTTGACTCATCCAAAGCGAGAGAAAAGAATGGTGCTGCATTTATGTCCTTCACTTGTGTTGCCTCAATGTGATTTGCCATCATGATGGTACGATCATGAACAGTTCTTGTCGACAGAGGCATGTCTTTTCTTTATCCGAAAAGTCATCAAAAAGTTCATTAGCAACATCAAGCATGAATGTTTTGGCATACTCTCCATCTGTGAATGGCTTTCCGTTTCTCACAATTGCTAAAGCACCAGCAAAGCTAGCCGAATTCCAGTCACCTTGTCTGGTCCAAACACGGAGTTGCTGCTGACTAGGTTGCACTCTGCACAGCTCTTGACATGCTTTCTTCCTGCTGTCCCCCTCAGGATATTTCGATGCAAATGTTGTATGGCGTGTATCGAAGTGCTGCTTTATATTTGACCATTTCATCAATGCAATTTTATCATTGCATATTAGACACACTGCAGAACCTGCTCTCTCCACAGAGGCAAATTCCTCTGTCCATTCCTGCTGAAAAGTACGATACTCTTTTTTCTTTTAGCCATCTTCTTCAATAAAAGGGTGTCTAGAATTAGCTAGCTGACTACTTGATTAAAAGGAGGGACGTTGACCTCAAAATGACCCGTGTACGTTACATATTATCCAATAAAAATTTGGTGTTGTCCCTGAGGACAGCTGTGATTAGCTCCAGCCACCCGCAACCATGAACATGAGCGGTAGGAAATGTATGGACTAAAATACATGAGAATGTTTTATATTTTTAAGGGATTTTTTTAAATTAAAGATTTGTCTGCAAGCCAGATGCAGCCATCAAAAGAGCCACATCTGGCTCGCGAGCCATAGGTTCGTGACCCCTGGTCTAGAGCATGAAAAAAGAATAGGAGCCAAAGCTGGAGATAAGGGAGATAAGGGAGAGGGAGGAAAATGCATCCAACTTCCAAGGGAGGCCATCCCGATGTTTTTTTCAGGGGAGGCATGTAAGACAATACCAAAGCATATTCTATACATATAACCACATAGCTCTGTAGTAAGAGAACCGATGATGCAACATAGTGCTAAACATGTCCCTGTTCCAACTTTTGAAAAATGTGTCACTACTATAAGTTCAAAATAGTCATATATTTACCAAAAAATATATAAAACATCAAAAATATAATTTGATATGTCTTGGTTCTGTTCTCAGTTAAATATAATAAAGATATAGATGATTAAATGTATGCACATCAATTAATTGTTGTTATTTACATTTATTTACATTTTCCCAACATTTTTAGAAATGGACTTACAAATGGACAATTGTTTAATTTGTTTAGTTTTGTTTAGTTTTTGAGAGAACCATTCCTTTAAAGTGTAGATCTCATGGTCTCACATAAATTCTCAATGATTTATGTGAATACCAGACTGAACATATGTAATATGATGCATATTCAGGAAACACTTGTGATTACTTAGCTACATACTGCAATAACAGTTCAACTTGCAATGTATTCAAAAATCATTTGCAAAGTGAATAATTTTGTCCAAAGTAACCAAAATACTTTTGGATTACATGATTTATAAAAGCTTGTGTTTACATATTGCAGCCTTCTATGATATCAGATAAAGAAAGCCATCATATAATGCCATGGGAGAAAAACAACTGAGGAATGACATCAAGTAATCTAGATATGCATAATGACAGAATGAGAATGGAAGCTAATACAAGAAAATGCACAAACTAACAAACTCTCCAGTCATTGATGATGAATACAGAGATAAGAAAACTCACAGAATATACATGACCACTCCAATGGCCCAACAGTCCACCGGTCTGCCATATCTCTGTCTGCCAACTACCTCTGGAGCTGAGCAAAGGAAAGGCACAAACTTTCATTGTTACTTTAATTGTTATTTGTGAGTATAACCATATATGTGTATTTCTGAGAATTTTTACCAAGATACTCTGGAGTCCCACAGGGCTCTTTAATGAGACCATTCTCCAGTTTCGCCAAATGAAAATCACTAATGACGATTTTTGAGTGCTTCAGACGATTGTAGTAAACAAGATTTTCCAACTAGAAGGGAAAAAAAAGTTAGTCATTGGTTTTGATATGTTGAAGAATTCCAGACATTAAATCTATTTTTGGAGATTTTCCACTGAAAAGAAAATATATTCCAGGACTAAATGAAATCCCTGTCTAGGAAAGGCTAACACAGAGTTTATAACTAGAACTTTGTTACAGTGTCATTAAGAAATCATAGGGACCTATTTTTGTGACTTCTGTGGCATTTGGGTTTGTATTAAGGTTTTTGTTAAGTATACTGTTTGATGTTCTGTGTGTAATGATACACTTTAGTGTCAGACAGTCATTTAAACCAATTGTGGGAATGAACCAACAGATTTAAAATGACACAGCCTCTATTGTAATCACATCTGTGTGGACATTTCTGGTCATGAAAATAGATACTGCACTGTAAAAGTTTTGATCCCAACTCAAACTTTTAAGTTTTAAAGAAATTCACCAACTCATTATTTTTTGTTCAGATAACTTTTTTTCCACAGGTATATAAACTTCAAATTTTAAGTTTTACATATGAAGAGTTTCTAATTAAAAAAAAAATTTGAGCCAACTTACTATATCCTGTTCAGTTAAGGTATCTTTCCCATTGATATAAACTTAAAATTTTAAGTTTTATGCACTAAGAGTTTAAAATTTTAAAAAGTTTAGCTAACTTCTATTTCTTGTTCAGTTACTGCAGCTTTCACATTTTCAAATATTCTTCTAACTTGTCTTGTTCAGATACAAATTAATGTACATGTAAAAGATTATGTTTTACATACCAAGAGTTTCGAATTTAAAAAAAGTTGAGCCAACGTACTGTGTTCAGTTAAGGCATCTTTCCCATTGATATAAACTTCAAATTTTAAGTTAGTTAGTTGTGCCAACTTAATTGGTGGTCTTATTCATGCTGCTTGCAAACACTTGATTGCAAAAAGGTATCTAACTTTTGTAAGCGAAAATAATGAGTTGGCACAACTATAAATAAAAGGGGAACTCTTGGTTTGTAAAACTTAATCTTTTACATGTACATTAATTTGTATCTGAACAAGACAAGTTAGAAGAATATTTGAAAATGTGAAAGCTGCAGTAACTGAACAAGAAATAGAAGTTAGCTAAACTTTTTAAAATTTTTAACTCTTAGTGTGTAAAACTTAAAATTTTGAGTTTATATCAATGGGAAAGATACCTTAACTGAACGAGATATAGTAAATTGGCTCAATTTTTTTTTAAATTAGAAACTCTTCATATGTAAAACTTAAAATTTGAAATAATGAGTTTTTTAAGTTCTTTAAAACTTAAAAGTTTGAGTTGGGATCAAAACTCGAAAAATTGAGTGTAGTAAGTTGCCTTGAAATTTTGAGTTTTCTCAACTTTTTTTTTTTTTTACAGTGAAGCTTTTCAAGCACTTTTATGCAGTTTCCTTTACATTTGTACTCAAGTAACTTCAAATGTAGAATTCTGCATGTACATATGCTGCCTGCAGTGCATGGATAATCCACAAGTTGGCAAAAGACATGTATCTGACATGTATCTGATTTTATACATCAGCTTTTTCTTATTATAATGATTATTTATTTAGCAGTAAAAGATAGATGATCATTTAATGATCAAACTGATGATGAAGAGGTCATAAAGACTCATCTATGTCTCAAATATAATACACATGACTTTAAAGGATAAAGAAATAAGCTCATTCTAAGATAGTTATAAAACAATATGATCATATTTTAATGTATTTTGTCATGGAAGTCTGTCCCAACCTTCAGCATGTACTGATCATTCAAAATGTAATCCTGGAAAAATTGGCCAAACTCAAAATTGCTACATATTGAGCATATATTAAGGGTCCTAAGAATAAAACTTTGATCAAAAAATTATCATGAAGTAGGACAAAAAGTCTTCTAAGACCATGATTTGCTGGTAAAACTCAAACTATAAAACTCAAACTAATTCATGTCAATGTGTTTTCAACATTTTCTAAAATATCTTCTGGCTTCTTTGAAAATATCAATGCTTGTCTGGTAATCTGCCGCCCCTGACGCAGCCAATCACAAGCCTCAAAATAAGCTCCTAAACAGAAATAGGTGTGATAAGTACAGGTAGATATTTACAATATAGAGTCTCCAGAGTAATATGAGAAACAAAGCCAAGATGAACAATGAATATGTGGGAGGATGCCTTGTTTTTGCAAAATAAGTGGCAAATCATGTGGGCATGCTGACAAAAACCAGGTGGATGAATGATAACTGGGACAAAATTTTCCCGAAAAAAGTCGATGAACTGTACAATAGCCGAATTGTACAATATCCAGGGCAAATGATAACCGAGGTTCCACTGTATAGACAAAGGCAGATTTTCATTTCCCTAAGCTCACACATCTGTAACAGCAAATGATGTGTACTTTCATACCTTATGTAAAATGCATATACATTTGTGATTCTCATTTTATAACAGTTAATATTAATTATAAACACTCTTTTCTGGTTAAGATCCTTTGGTTAACCTCTAACATAACTTTTTAACTGACTCACCTCATGTCCAAGTAGATATATATCCAATGTGAAAGCAATATAATCACACATATGAACAGCAATGAAGTGAATCCTCAGTCCATCAGCAACCACTTTAGGAAAGGTTCTTACAGGAACCAGGTAGTCAGGCAGATAGCTCAGAATTCAAACCCAAACAGCCAGTAGGAGTTGGTGTTTGTTTTAAGAGTGTGGTGGGGAGGAAATCAAACGGTCACCTTCTCCACTGAAAGAACGCTCTGAGAACATGGACGGCTGATGGGTGAATTTAGGAAATGTATGACACATGATATGTTTTTCATGGAGGCTTAAGCCTGAGCAAAAATGTCGTTTTTGAATATCTCATAGTCTTAAATGTATTCATCTCACTACACACTGCAATGTAGATTCACATTCCATTTCAATATGTATGCATTAGAGTCAGAACCAGGCCAAGCACATATGCACATACAAGGAATTTGTTTTTGGTCACGCAGTGGCTCTTAGTACACACAGAATACAGAATTTAGAACTTAGACTAGTGCAGTAACATAAACATCAATACATACACACTACTGTAACATCCACACACACACAAACACACACACACACACACACACACACACACACACACACACACACACACACACACACACACACACACACACACACAAGAATTAGAATGTCATAATAACAATTAAACATTAAAGTACAGAGTGTGGAACTGCATAAGGTAGCAACACTATAAAGTATATAAAAATGCTGTATAAATGTTGTACATCACTCTACTCCCAATACATATCTACACTCAGTGTCCACTTTATCAGCTCCACTGACCTGATTCACTCATACCAGTAGACACACTAACACACCACCACCACATCAGTGTCACTGAGAATGATCCACCTGCTCAGTGGGGTCCTGATCATTGAAGAACAGAGTGAATAAAGTTTACAGAGAAACAGATGGACTACAGTCTGTAATTGTAGAACTACAAAGTGCACCTGTATGCTCAGTGGAGCTAAAATGGACAATGAGTGAAGATACAAGGAGATGTAACTAACTGATTCTTGAAAATATAGAGAGCAGTATCTTTATTAAATGTGTTGTAGAGTTTCATTTATCATATAAAAGTTGTATTAGAATTAATCAATTGTAACCTACAAATCCAATATATTTAGACAAACACACAGATCACTTTAGTCATCCCAGCTTGAGTACACTAAGAGTAAAAACCTGTAAAGTATTAAACAGATGCATAAATATAAGGAAAGGTATAAAAATATGAAACTACCACAAAAAGTAGTAAATTAATGTGCAGTAATAAAAAAGTTGTATAAATATTATTCAGTTCAGTAATGTTCTGTCCATCCAGTGAATCATCTGAAAATGTCCCAGCAAGAAGTCAACTACAATACTTAACCTACACAAGCCAAGTGACTGTGCACTGTAAACAACATAAATCAATTAGCAAATATTACTGCATGTGCAATTATTTCATATTTGTCAGATATGTGTAGAAAAGTGGTATGTGTGACAAAATGGATAGAAAGGAATGTTGTAAGTCTGTCTGTAAAGGGGAACATTGCCAGTCACTGTACAGGAGCCAAGTGGCCATTCTCACATTGAAAACGTTGGTCAAATGACCACTTTCAAATGTTAACAAGGGCCAGTAATCTGCTCTTTAATGGAAGTTACAAATGTAGAAGGCTCAAAGAAACGCTGGGTTCTGAAAGCATGTTGGTGCATTAAACAGTCCTGAAAATGAGAAACAGCCTATTATTTCCTGACTGAACAAGTATTAAGCCTAGTCCAAGACTAAATAGAATTACAAATGTAAAATATAACCTAAGACTAGGCTTAATCCATGTCTGGTAATCCATTACTAAATGCTTCCTTTCATGGGTGGGCCAAATTGGCAAGCCAGTACTGGATCCAACATGGATGAATAAAGGATGGGTAATTATAACTGTGCTGTTTGACCCAATATACTGGGTTTTGGGTATCTAACCAAACTTAAAAAAAAAAATTTAAAAAAACTACACTGAAGGGTTACAGCCATTACAAAAATATACTGTGGTACTACAATGGTTGTATGATGGTATTACTATTGTAAAACCATCAGGTGTTTTTTGGACACTATTATGGCAGTTGCATTACGGTAGTATTACCATTCGGGTTGCCAATCGTCCTGTAAAATACAGAATCGTTCCTTATTTGTAAACTAAAAATCGCATTCTGTATTGAACCGATATGGGACAAACTTTGTTCCGTATTTTTATAAAAGAGGCTCTTATGGCTCAGTTCACTGAAAAGAGCTGGCTCACTGAAAAGAGCTGGAATGCCCATCACTAGTGTGTGAGTTGTGACCAATGAAAAGCTCTGTCAGTGTTGCTAAGATACACCTGAAAACGGCGCAAGATTTAAAAAATGGTATCTACCGAGAGCAATGTTAGTCTGCCGGACAATGTTTCTATGACACTGTAAGACCTTTTTTTATAGGTGCAACAACCAAGCCACCCCACAAATATGGTTAATATTGCAGATTTTATTTGACCTAAATAACAATATTACTTGTTTCACTTCAGAGTACATGTGAATATGTATAAATTTTAAGGAATTTATACTGTGTTCCTGCCTGATGAAGTTAGCATCTCAGTGCTAGCCACCATCATCACATTCTGTGAGCAGAAAAAGGCTGTCATCCTATTACCCATAGGCTGACCCAACAAAATGACTCAACAGGCTCAACCCAACACTTTGGTAGAAAAAAATAACCCATCAGTTTTTGGACTGCAATTCTGCGAACAGAGAACCTCAAATGCATAAAACCCTGACAACATAGGTATGCTCTGAAAACATTAAAGGAGCAATTTGTCATTTTAGCTACCAAATATGAGTATGTAATATTTATGAAAAATAATGAAATATTTATAGAAGTAATTATTTACTATTGCTTTTTAAATCCCTGAATGAACCATTTTTTAGCTTATCGGAGCGGGTCCCATACATGGGGGTAGCCATGCTTAAAATAGGTTTAGTATAGAATCCCTGATACATCCAGACCACTAGGTGTCAGTATAAATACTGCATCGTTACCTGAAGAAGAGCCATTAGTGATTTCTCCTTTAAACTGGCACAAGCATTGAAGAAAGCACATTTAAGATCAAATGGTAAGAAACATTAGACTATAAAATGCACTGCTGAGGCTGACATGTACAGCAAAACAAGGTAATAATCTAAATTACGTTTGGCAGTATGTTTTAACTGAATAAAAGTCAGGTGTTACCTGTGGTTTTCTGTCCTGCTGACTCTCTCACTAGAATCTCTCATCTCCCACATGTCAAATCAGTCCATTCTGCAGTGGAAAATCAATGAAGCACTACGCTCCATGCCTCTGACCTAATATGCAGTGTAACAACCATAACAACATAAATCCATAGTGTCTGACGTCATTAATGTACAGTATACACTGTAGTAAGAACGGAACTGTATGATAATCTCACCAGAAAGCAAAATGATCTTCTTTGTTAGTATTATTGTCATATTCTGAGCTTTATTCCTTTAACTGAACCTTATTATTTCATTATATCACCTAAAGTCAGCTACAATTCACAAAAAAGTTTTGTTTCTCAAGCTTTTTATAGACATTCAAAACTCTTTGACGTAGACACCACAACCGGGATCCACCTGTAGCCAATCTGCACCAGAACTCTTAGCACATGTTTTTGCTAGATTATGAAGATGGAGATGATTAGGAGTGGGACATTAAGCCAAGACATCTACCTTTACTCTTTTAGAGGTCATGACCAGAGAGCTTCTTACGACCTTTCAGTCTCATCTGAGACATTTAAACAGGACAGTGTCAGGACAGTTTAACAGGACATTGGGATACATATGGAAGATATATATAACACAATAAATAAATGAATAAATAAATTAAATATATATGTATACTACAACTTATCTCCAAGAACTTATTAGTTCTTGGAATAAGGAACTAAAATAAGACAACATCACACTTTGTCAGGGTTTAAGATTATTAAGATATATTTTGCCAATATATCATTTTATAACATCAAGTTACTCTAAACGTAAACTTTAAAAAATGCTGCCTTAGTAAGTGCAACCCTGTTACATCTACTGTAGTGCAAATATCTAAAGAGATATCTGCATATAGATTTGAATGTTTCATACTTGTTTTGTAACTTTGAGACATTTATACAGTACAGTGTCGCCGTCACTGCACTGGAGCCTCCACACAGAACATAAGAATAGTGCCTACTGTTGTCCACCAACACCATTTCCAACAGACACACAAGAGGTCTCCCATCCAAGTACTGACCAGACCCAGACCTGCTTAGCTTCAGTGCATCTGCATGCTCTGTTGTGGAGGTGCCTACCTGCTGACTGTGTATCACAATACAACACTGTGCTGCACTAAAACCAGTTACAAGTCTGTAATATAAATCACATCTGATAACATCCTGTCATATTACACACTGCTGTCCCTGTGAGCGGACTTACCACACTGAGAGCTGCCTGATAGACTCGGCCGATAGTGTGCGTGATTCAGCGCTGAATGCTCTGCTGATTTCCCAACTCAGTTACATCCTCATTCTGTTCTTCTACCGAAGACGAGTCAGTGAATATGAATGCACTTTTATCAGCCTCACTCGCCCTCTCTCTCTCTCTCTCTCTCTCTCTCTCTCTCTCTCTCTCTCTCTCTGTTCCTCTTTCATTATGTGCTGACTAACTATGGGACTCTCATTATCTCTCTCTCTCTCTCGCTCTCTCTCTCTCTCTCTCTCTCTAATTAAAGCCAAATCAAAGAACAGTGAATGTGTGCAACCAACAGCCAGCGCACTGAAGCTGACATATATTCACATTCACACACACACACACACACACACACACACACAATGATGTGTTATCCTTACTGTATCCATGTGTTTACATTTTTTTATTAAATGTATTTATTTATTAAATAATTGAATAATTACATTTATTCACTCACTCCACCATTACTAAATTATTAGCATTATTACTATTTTATTGTTATTATTGTCATTAAAGGGGAAGTTCACCTTACTTCACATTTAAGCACAATTTATCCCTCTGTGATGTTTTTTCAACTTGAGTTTCTCAAAAACAAGTTTTTGTAATGTTTATTATATGTTATAGCTTTTCCTCAACAATCATCGTCACTTACATTTTTACTGTTTCATGGTTTGCATTCTTTATTTTCAGGAAAATTGACCAACAAATCAATGAATGTACATAAAAATGTAAATAAGTGCTCCAATGAGAAATAAGGTGAATGCCTGCTTTGATTTCTTGTTAATGAATCTCTGAAGGGAATCCTTCACACCAGGCTGAGAAATGCAGACTTCATTCCTGAGAATCTGAAGGACTGAGTGAAGCTGTCTAAACACCAGTCACACAGTGAAAGTTATTACAACCATTTAAATAATGGTGGGGCAGATGCTGTGATCCTACAGTGATGCTCTTAGCCACTGACCTGATGATATGTGATGTGTCCAAATTTGCAGCTCTGTGGTTTGACTTGATACAGAAGTCACCAGACAATAGGAAATGAAAATCTATTATATTTCTATGATCTAACAAATAAAAACAAAATATAATCTGAACAGCAGCCGTCCTTAAGACTGCACTGAAATTGAAAGCTGTGCTATTCCTGAGTGGGGAGGGTACAAAGTATTCTAACAAATGGTCTCAATGTGCTGGCACAATCATCCCTGCAGACCCTAATTTATTTATTCTAAAAACTAACTGGTCATGTCAGGTTTTGATGGAGTTCATGCAATTTTATGTTCTTATGTCACATGCACAGCCTCTGAAAGACGATCCAGCACCTTTTGCTGGTTACCTGAGCAGCTGGGATGCTGCTAATGGCAATGATATAAACAGAACCACTGTTGCAGTGAAACATCCTCACAAGTGAACATACCCAGTGCCCAGGGAGCAGTTGAAGGTTAAGTACGTTGCACAAGGGCACTTGAGTCATGTCCTGCCGGGGGTTTGACCCAGATCTCTAACCACCAGGCCACGGCTGCCCCCTGAACAAGTATTAAGATAAGTATTGATGCATCAGATCAGTTACTGATTGGGTCGATGCACTGATACAGACTGATGGATTGTTACATCCCTAATAATGAACTGTAAACTGTTCACACACATGCTTTAATAAATAATGTTGATAAAGAACATGATGACACATGCCAAGAAATCATAACTTTGGGTACACTAGTGCTCTTTACATCAGTTAGTGCAGTTTACAAAAACTATCACTGAAAAGAAAGAGCAGTGTTTACAGCAGTGTGTGTGTGTGTGTGTGTGTGTGTGTGTGTGTGTGTGTGTGTGTGTGTGTGTTTGTGTGTACCTGTGTGCAGAGAGCAGGCTGCAGTTGGTGTTTTGGTTTTGTCACAGTGATTAAAGCTCTGGCTGCGTCTGTTGCTGGACTTCCAGGCCTTGGACTCAGTGCCTGAACGGACTGATGGACCAGGCAGCCTAACACAACATTAATGAGGGGCAGAGACATAGATTAAGGTCAATGCATGATGAAAAGAGTCCTAGATGATTAAAAACATGTCATATTTGATTTTTGGATGAAAAGTTTGAGCTGATGAGCTGAACTAACTCGTAAAATGAAGTTATAATTAGGACTTTTATTTTTAGAGTGTAGTTAAATACAGAAACATTTTTGTCATAAGAGCACATCATTATTTCTATAAAAGAGCTTCAGTTTATCTTAATATCACTTTGTCATCTGAATAGTGAAATTACAAGCTTGTCTGCCATGAAATAATTGCAGTAACAGAATTTCAACACTAGATGGAGAACAATTGTAGCATTAACATAACAGACATAAGGAGTCCAAACATTCATTATTTATGAAAGAAATGTGACATTATTTTATAGTTAAATCTCAGAATCACAATTTTATTATTACAGTTATGCTTCATAACTGTTTTTTTTAAAATATACTCAAAAATATGTACATAAGTGTGGAATACATTACAAATATCTTTTTAAAAGATTTTTAATAAATTTTAATAATTAAATAAATTCCCATTGCATAACCCATTGCAGAGATGCTGTTTTAGTTATTTTTCCTAATTTATGTTTAAATAAATTGACATTTGGATTATAAAATGTCATGCTGAGGCGAGGTGGGGTAGTGGAGACAGGAGGCAGGAGTGAATCCAAGGTAGACCGTTTATTGTACACATGGGTAAACAGGACATTGACACAGGATCAAAGGGTACAGCTTACAATGACTCACGAAGACAGTGACAACAAGAGGAGAATATATGTGGGCATTAATCAGAACACACACAAGGAACCAGCCGTGGACAATAACGTGACATCACCAAGGGGTGTGGACAGTAATGTAGACCAGACACATGGAAGACAATTCTGACAATGTTATCTTCATGATAAAATTAACTTTTGGGGTACAGGTATTTTTGGAGAACAGCATGATGGTGTTCTTCGATTTTGTGGTTTATATTCTCAGGCGGGTCAGTCTCTGATTGACTTCTGATATTCATTACTATATATTACAATAAGTTAAGTAATAAGAAATGAGATTACTTTGTGCAGAAAGTAAAAAGAAAAGATCCGAATAGTTTTGTAGAGAAGTAATCAGTAATTTGTAATGAATTACTTTTGTCAGTAATTATCCCCAAATCACCTCAAATGCTGTTATCCCTTATATGAATTACAAAATTCACAAATCTATGTATATATTAGACCCCTAAAACACACACACACACACATACAGTCCTGGTCTGTCACAGCATCTGCACAGACAAGCTAAAAAGCAGGTGCTCAGGCAGTATCAGAGCAGTGTATGAAAGCTGACCTAGTGGACTTTTTCTGAGCGACAGACAGCTTGAGAGTTTTGCTCCGAGACAAGCCTCTGGATGAATGACTGTGTAACAGAGATGCAAAGATGGAGGAAAAGAAGAAAAGGAACAAGATCAATACAGTAAAGCAGCAGAAGCGAAAAGAGAGGAAACAAGAAAGAAAATGACAGACAGCTGGAATGAGAAGCAGTCTAACAGATAGGAGGTCTAATGCATGTAATAATGAAACGCTAACAACTGTTTATTATACACTATTTGGACAAACGTATTGGGACATCTGCTTATTAATTGTTTCTTCAAACATATTTATATGAATGCTATCAGCTACTTTACAAATGCACACACACAGCTTGTTTAGTCCCTGTAAAGAAGTACTGACAATAGAACAGGACTAAATAGGAACCACTGGCACCAAGTCTAATGCCAGGTGTGAGCTAGAGGCGTATGAAGCCCCCTCAGAATTGAACTGTGTTCTCTGGAATGATGTTGCTCCATCCAAGTAGAAAGCCCTCCTAGACAGTAGAGTTACTCCAACAAAAGCAGAATAAGCTCTTTTTAGTACCTTTGATTTCAGAAGAAACAATGAATGGGTGTCCTAATCCTTTTTTGCACATGATGCTGGTATATATAGAAAATGTGTAAATCTGATTTTCAGCACAGCTACTGCTTTAGTATACTGTAAAGCCTCACATGTTATTTCCACATTCATAACCTCCATACCTGGACTGCATGTCTCCCTGTGTGTTGGGCAGTGGACTGCTGGGGGTTTGCTGCTGCTGGCCGTGGATGGGACAGTGCTGGGCAGAACTGGAGCTCTGCTGACCCTGGGTGTGCTGGCTGATCTGGATGTCGTGGCTGGGCTGCTTCAGTGTGTCCTGCTGCTGATGCTGTTTTTGCTGTTGTTGTTTAAAGCGCGACAGGCTGAAGAACAGCCCCAAAATGGCCTTCAGATTACCGCTGCGGATTTCTGGGACAGAGAAGTAAGGCAGTCAGGGCTTCTGTACTGTGAAATACAGTAGTGCTTGAGAGTTTGCCAATCCTTTAAAAAAACACACTTCTGCATAAATTTGACCTAAAATGTCATCAGAGTGTCACACAAGTCCTAAAAGTATATAAAGAGAACCAAATCAATTATGAAACAATGAGTTACAAATTTTTCTCATCTGTGAAACAAGGTGGTAGTAGTATCATGGTTTGGTCCTCTTTTGCTGCATCTAACTGACTGAACAATTACTTCTGAATTATACCAGCAAATTCTAAAGAAAAATGTCCTGACATCTGTCCATGAACTGAATCTGCAGCAAGACAATGACCCTAAACACACAAGTCGTTCTATCAAAGAATAGTTAAAGAAGAATAAATGTAATGTTTTGGCTTGGCCAAGTCGACTAATAAATGACTAAGTCTAATATTTTTGTCTCATTTGTTTGATTTGGTTCTCTCCATCTAATTTATGATGTGAAAATCTGACAAAGTTTTACATGAATATTTTTCGGAAAGATATCGCATTCTAAAAAAAGTTCACAAATTTTTAAGTTTTGTGCGAGTAATATTTGTTTGCAATTATTAGCCTTTGGAAAATAACTATTTTCCATTTGTGTAAGCTTTCACAGTCCTAACAAGTATGTTCATCTCTGCAACACAAGACAGAAGTACACAAGTCCTGTATTAAGTAAAAGTACAGTAATCTAGTAAACGAATTACTCCAGAACAAAACTGCATGCCCCTAAAAGCTCTTAAAGTAAAAATGAAAATTATTTCTTTAAAAAACAATTAATATTTTATTTTTAAGAAGGATATCTTTTTATCAAAGTTAGACTTACACAAGCATTATCAGATGAAGACATGCTTTAGTTGTATTCAATTCTTTTGATGAGAAAATGAGATCAAGTGTATATCAACAGGCCTTGAACTTGCAGAAGTTGTAACTTGTAAAATCAGAGAAGAGTTTGAATGAGAACACTGTGACCGTCACTGATGATAAACACTGAACTTGTGTGCAGCTATGAAGGCCAGTGAATATTTCTGCATGTTAGTGTTGTTAAGGGCCAATAAACTACTTTTTCATAAGTATTGGCCATATGCCTAGTGTACATTTATGAAATGTCTTTGTATTTGAACATGCAATACCCTAGTCTAGTTATAATTATCAGAATTTGTGTGCAGCTAGGACCAGTTATCATTCAGTCTCTCAGTCGGATTCATTATTGTAGATCAGACCATTAAAAACAGTACAAATCCAGCTTTTGGCGAATTTCTCGTAATGACTATAACATGTTTAATGTGTTTAATAAAGGCTCCTCCCTTTGGTGAGCTTTACATTTGAACATTAATGTCTCTTCGCAGAGGTTGGAGCTCAGTAAGTTTTGTTTAAAGCTCAGAACTATATCGGTATTAAAGTAAAGCTTTTTGATAGACCACTCAGTCAAACATGGCCCAGAA
Organism: Crenuchus spilurus; assembly: GCA_036984385.1. Lineage (NCBI taxonomy): Eukaryota > Metazoa > Chordata > Actinopteri > Characiformes > Crenuchidae > Crenuchus > Crenuchus spilurus. Next base: position 6,965 of record BRDA01082105.1, on the reverse strand, counting down.
TGTCTTATTTCATCTCAAAAGTAGTTGCTTCTCAAAGGTCTTTGAATCTAAGGTCTTATAGAAATAGAAGTCAGTCCTCCTCTGCGAACAAAGTCTCACATACTGCTGCTTTCATGGGTTGCCAGGTCCTTAAATATTTTCCAGTCCGATGCCTGACAGAAACGGTACCTAAAATGAAGTCTACCTAAGACCTCTCTAACCGTGTTAACTAATTTCTACTGTATTATTACAAGTGGTTTTTCACGCGATATTTATTTTTAAAGTAGTTAAACCTGCATTTCGCTACGTCTGAAAATGTAAACTATTTTGGTTGCAATTTAGAGAGAAGTCCACCATAGCGTAAAAAGGGTGAACCTGGCAACTCTGCTGATTTCACCGAAAGCCGTGAAAGTAGCCAATCGCCGGTTCACTCCGCTCCCCCTCCCCCGTTTCACAGGGCTCTGAATATAATTGCCTGATTAAAAATACGTAAATAAAGACATAAAATAGACAAGTAAATAAATAAACTAAGAATGTTTTGAAAACATAGTGAGTAAAGTCTAGAGAATTTTCTTTTCAATTGTACTGAATAAAAGTAAAAAAGTATTTAGTGACAGAAATACTCGAGTAATGTACCAGAAACTTTAAAATTATTGATTAAATAAAATATTGTGTTTATTTAAATTCAATAGTCTTATTTTTAATAAGACTATTTACCAGCAATCCTCAACTAAAAGTAGCTATAACTCTTTAGGTAGGCCATCAAAAGCCTAGTAGAGCATTATTGAATGTAATTACAGTAAATTCTCAGATAGATCTGATAGATCTCTAGACTGATCTCGGTGCCTGTTGCTGGACTTGTTTTTATATTTCTAATAAAACAGTAAATTCTGATTAAATCTGGCAAAATTCTCATAAGTTTGTAGTGTTTTACTCAGTAATATAAAAAACGTGCTTTGAGTTATTCAGGCTACTGCAACTTTGATGCCATGTTGAGGCACATTGAGTGTTACGAGGGTTACATTTCATATTCTAACCAGTGACCATCTCCTCCTTTACATGTTCTCTCATGCTTTCATAATGCTTATGTAAGCAGTGTGTTGTGGTTCTTAATTATAAATCAGTTTAAAGCGTGAAATTAATGTGTGACATTCACAAACACACTTACCTTCAGCACAGAGTCCCTTTATATTCACTCCTTTAGCTGCTAGAAAGCCAAGACAGGCATCTATGTTCTCGATCTGTAATACACACCTCATTAAGTTAATACCTCTCACCTTCCAGTCATTAAGCAGATTATTTACATCAAGATCATCCATAACATTCACGTTAAAGACTGCATAAACAAACATACTGTACTGTAATGGCTAAAGAAAAGTTTATGCCATGGCTGAGAGCATAATGGCTCATGGCAGCAAAGTTAAGTGTCTGGTTAGAACTTGTCTGGGAGACCAGCCATGCATTACTGCAAGATCCTTCACAACATTCAAAGTAAAGACTCTCGTCATTCTATAGAAACATCTGGAAGTAAAAGTTGTCTTTGCCTCCTACCCCATATATCTGGGTGGACCGCATGGCTTTGTTTCTAATAGTAAACTGGAGTTTTGGTCTTCCCTGAGGTTAATACATAGCAGTATCCACAAAAACAAACCAAGACTTACCATTTGAGACCGGCTTTCAGGGAAACTTTTGATATCAGCAATCTTCTCATTAGCTTGAAAGAAGTAAAAATTAGAGTCAGTTGAAAAAGTCAGTCAGACAAACACAAAATTTCATCATTATTACATTGTGACCTCAAACTGTTGGATCTTTTTCAACAATAGACCACAAATACAGTTAATATGACAAATAAGAAATATAGCCAAGTCAGAACTCAAAGTCAATAACTGCAAGTCAGAAAAAGTCTTTCTTACATTTAATTTGACTTTAATTTCACTGCAGAAAAAACTAACCCAAAATATTTAATATTTTGTCTGGTCAACTTCAATTAATTTGTTGATATACATCCAATCATGCATTTCAGACCTGTAACACATTCCAATAAGCTGGGACAGTAAAACATTTACCACTTTGTAATATTGTGGTTCCTTCTCACAACACTTAAAAAGACATTTTAGCACAGAAGACACTAAGTGATGATGTGTTTCAGTTGTTGATTTTGTTTTATTCTTCCTGTAAACACATCTTAAGGTGTACAACAGCATGGGATTGTCGTCACATTTTTAATTTCTAAACTCTCCATACATTCTCTATAGAGGACAGGTCAGGCCAGTCCAGTACATGTACCCTCTTCTTCCAGAGTCATGTCTTTTTACGTGCAGCATTTTGTATTGTCTTGTTGAAAAATACATGGATGTCCCTGGAGAATATATGGTCTTGAAGGCATCATATGCTGCTCTAAAATCTAAGTAAACTTTTTTATGTTTTTGCTGATAATAGTCTGGATGATCTTTTTTGTCTTTGGGGTGAAGCACACAGCATCCATTTCTTCTAAAAAAAGATCAGCAATACTGATATGACACATTTATACTGTGTGATGGTCCATCCCAGATGCCTCAGAGCTCAGAGAAGTCAACACTACCTCTGGACTTAGTTAACATAAGACTTCTATTTTATACAGTAAAGTTTTAAGTGATATTTGTGAATGTAACTCTGTACTGTAGTGATACAGTAATCTCTTGCCCATGTGGTTATATAAGCTATTCATGGATGACGGTTCTTGATGCAGCGCCACCTGAGGGATCAGAGATCATGAATCTTCAGTTAAGGCTTGAGCCCTTGACCTTTAGGCACTGAAATTCCTCTTGATTCCTTGAATCATTTAAAAATATGTACTCTAGAGAGAGAAATAAGGGCTAACGTTTTTGGAATGTGTTTCAGGCCTGAAATGCAGAAATGGATGTATATTAACAAATTAAATGTTGGCCAAATAAAACATGAAATATCTTGGGTTCACATTGTCTACAGTGGAATGATTTGAGGTTGTATAATTAAAAAAAAGAAGTTTACTTTAGCTTTACCTTGTCTATGTACATTACCTACTGCAGAGTGAAACAGCTGGTTCACTTTTACAACAGTGGATGCAAGCTGTAGATATTGTATAGTATATATAGTATAAAGTAAAGAGTATACAATACTAGTATATGGTAATAAACTAGAATATACTGTATACTGCACTAGTATATACTGTATACCCTGCAATGTACCAGTATATACTGTATACTGCATACTACATTAGTATATACTGCACAAGTATATACTGTATACTGTGTACTACACTAGTATATATTGTATACCCTGCAATGTACTAGTATGTATTGTATACTGCATACTACCCTAGTATATACTGTATACAATGTACTACCCTAGTATATACTGTATACCCTGCAATGTACTAGTATGTATTGTATACTGCATACTACACTAGTATATACTGTATAAAGGATAAATAATATATAACACTGTTAACGTTAGAATATCATGAAAATGTTCACACCCATTATCTACTTTACCTACGACCTGGATGATCTCAGCCAGCAGCACTCCATCAGCTACATCCTGCTGGAGATCCCTTATCAGACGTTTATGACCCGACTTTGCCAAGTAGTGGTTTGCCCAGTCTGTGTAAATCTGTCCACCCAAAAAGGAAGGAAAGAAAGAGACATGTTAAACATTCAGGATGAGAAAAAGAAACTCACACCTGCTGGTCCAAGAGCTGGCAGTGTTCACCTTCCTGTGGAGTCACTGAAAAAGAGAACTCCTCTCAAAAATGCATGACATCACTCACAAAGGACAGAAGCCTCTTTCAAAGGCTGGACTTACTTTTTTTTTTTTTTTTGTTATCCAAAGTGTAAGGTGACCTACCTGTCTGTAGAAAGCAACGTCTCCCTGTTCTTACCCGATCCTACTTAAAACGGGTTTACCTCCACTATATTGTTTAGAATTCTGAGCCAAAATCTTAACGTTTTTATACAGAAACTACCTGAAAAAAATACATAATATTGGTGTTTTAGTAAAATAACTTCAAATGATCATAAATGTGAATTATAATAACACATTCTTACAGTTTATTGCTGAACACTAACAATGTAGGAGCTTTTTAGTCCCAGAGATCATATATTTTAGTCTGCACAACACTAAAGACATGACATAAGTTCAGATTTGTGCCAGAAGAGAGCGCCTTCAGCAGGACAGAGCCTGAGTGTGTAGTTCTGTTTGTTTGGGACAAAAAATCAACACTTATTATAACTGAATATAAGACACATGGTTTATTTGAAGCAGAATTTTTAATTCACAGCTCAGAATAGTCAGAAATGAACAAGTTGAGTAGAAAGAAGAGAGTTTCAGCTTTCATATGACTCCTCCCTTTTTGTGTGGATCTTAGAAAAGAAGAAAGTCATGAAGCTCTGATTGTGAGGAGATGGGGGTAGTTCCATGTAATTTAAGAACATACTGTTCTGGTTCCTGGGTATTTTAAGATCCTCACATGGTCACACCTTCAGTTAAAAGGTTCTTGATAGAACTCAGACTGTCTTCTTAAAACAGTTCTTAAGTGATCCTTAATATCAATAAAGAATCCTCTAAAGATCAGAGTGATGCCTACAGTGTTTTAGTGGGATAAAACCTGTGAAGCTTTCTTTAGTTACTGATGTTAGCATGTTTTGTTAATTCCTTCAAGAAGCCAAATTTAGCCTGAAATTCAATTGGCCTGTTATCGTGTATGACAGCCATACATACAAATACAGGATACTCTGGAAAATAAATTTTGTTCATAATTAAATTGAAAAAGTAAATTTTATTGTAAAGTGACAGAAAGTCACATATTTTAACTCTTTTTTGTGTTTAATGTTGATCAGTATGACTTATAGCTCATGAGTTGTCTGCACAGTGATATGATGGTCAGTAGTGGTGTTGACACTGTGAGCAGCTGCTGGGCATCTCTATAAAGCTTGTCAGCAGATGGAAGCATGAAGTGCTCTAAAATCTCCTGGTAGATGTTGACTTTGGACTAAACACAGTGGAGCAACAGCAGCAGATGACATGACACCTCAAACCATCACAGACTGCAGAAACTGCACACTGGACTTCAGACAGCTTGGATTGTGTGTCTCTCCACTCTTCCTCCAGACTCTAGGAGCTTGATTTACAAATGAAATCTGAAAAGAGGACTTTGGAGCACTGAGTAACAGTCCAGTTCTGGTTCTGCTTAGTCCAGGTGAGACACTTCTGATGTTGTCTCTGGTTCAGGAGTGTTGATATTAGGAATGTGACAGTTGTAGCTCTGAGAGATACTCAGTGTTTATACTGTTTATAGTTATTTACTCAAACTCACAATCAAATGTACTGCTGGTTTTCTGATTTTCATGAGATAAAAGTCATGCTGATCAACATTAAAACACAAAAGACTTGAAATGTGTCACTTTAAATGTAATAAATATAAAACACAAGACGGTTTAGCTAAGTTTAGGTTTAATGAACAAAAATTAATTATTCAAAGACCCAACTCACCCCAAAGGATGGTACAAAAGTTAAAATGAAAAAAAAAAGTTGGATTTATGACCTGCACTTATGAACTGTAATCCTATTATAAGTAATATTAAGAGTCTGGACTGGGGTCAACTGAATGTCACACAGCCAATAGTTACCACACATTTGCAATGCTAAACACATGTCAGCCACTAGGTGGCAGTGTAGTATTCACATAGCTTGTATCTACACTCATTATCCATGTTAACATACAGCTGCACTTTGTAGATCTACATTTACAGACTGTAGTTCATCTGTTTCTCTGTGTACCTTATTCACTCTGTTCTTTAATGATCAGGACTCCACAGAGCAGGTGGATCATTCTCAGTGACACTGATGTGGTGGTGGTGTGTTAGTGTGTGTTAGAGTGGATCACAGCACTTTTTAAACACCTCAGTGTCACTACTGGAGTGAAAATAGTGACCAACCAGCCAACAGAGAGAGAGAGAGAGAGAGAGAGAGCACTACATGGGGGGGGGGGAGTGTTTATTTCTGCTCTATGAGGGTCATGGCTGCTCCACCCATCCTGTGAATGTAAACCCAGGGGCTGGCAGTGCCCTGGCCTGTGGTGGCAGCATGTGGCATTAATAATGTCCAGATTTGTGCTGTGGTGAGCTGGGCAGCTTTAGGGCAGTTGGAGGTGGTACATGTGTGTTTTTACAGACACAGAAACAAGTGAACACATTAACTCAGGCCTGTAAACCTAAGCCTGGAATATTTACAGCCTTCATAGATCAAACATCTGCCTTCAGAATTAGTCAATTTAATCTGATTATCCCTATGTATAAATGTTTAAGAATACATTTTATAGATTATCTACAGAATTCTGCTGTTTTAACACTGGAAAGTTTATTAATTTGATATAAAGCACCACTCAAGTAAAATGTTAAAAACAGAGATGGAGAACAGTCCCTGTTATGAGATAAAAAATGTACAAAATAATAAGATCAAGTTGAAAATGAAGGACAGTAAGTTGGCTTTTCCAAGCCAGCTTAGTAATAGTTTTTCCCGTGAGATGGTCCAATTGCTCCAAAAAAGAGAAGTCAGTCCATCTTCTTACCATCCTCACCCCATTCACTCATTTTAATGAATGACATGAATTATGTAACAAATTATTAGCTTGGATTTACAAGGCAGCTAGCCGAGTCGGAAACTTCAGCCTTAGTCGAGAAACCCGTCTCCCACCAAAACACTCTCAACACCACAATGTTTCCACCATCTAGTGCCAGTGTGAGCAGAAGAGCAAAACATTAAGAATATGAACTTTATGTAAGTTTTGGGGGAGTATAAATGTGAGTACATTTAGCACTGTACACAGCAGTCCAGTGTTATTTGTTTATTTCAGGTGTTTTACTGTACTGATATTAGTATTCATCCTAATGGTGTTCACTCTGTTTTCATTTAGTAGTATTCATCCTAATGGTGTTTACTCTGTTTATGATTAGTAGTATTCATCCTAA
>BRDA01082101.1:11380-23424 GCA_036984385.1 Crenuchus spilurus | reverse complement strand
TTGACAGTCATGTTTAGCTTCTTCCATTTTCTAATAATTGCTCCAACAGTTGATCTTTTTCACCAAGCTGCTTGGCAATTGCCCCATAGCCCTTTCCAGCCAGGTGGAGGTTTACAATCTTGTCTTTGGACAGCTCTTTGGTCTTAGCCATGTTAGTAGTTGGGAGTCTTACTGATTGTGTGGGGTGGTGAGGTGTCTTTATGCAGCTAATGACCTCAAACAGGTGCTTCTAATTTAGAATAATAAGTGGAGTGGAGGTGGACATTTTAGAGTTGGACTAACAGGTCTGCGAGGGCCAGAATGTTTGCTGATTGGCAGGTGTTCAAATACTTATTTTCAGCAGTAACACACAAATAAATTATTAAAAAATCATACATTGTGATTTCCAGATTTTTTCTTTTAGATTATGTCTCTCACAGTGGACATGCACCTAAGATGAAAATTTCAGACCCCTCCATGATTTCTAAGTGGGAGAACTTGCAGGGTGTTCAAATACTTATTTTCCTCACTGTATATATATAATATATGAAAGACATTGTCTATTGAATATTTTGCTATTGCTAAGTTATATTAATATAAAAAAATATATATACAATAATTCGGTGCTGTCCAAACAACTGTATTTTTGGCTAGCATTAATGTAAGCTAAGGTACAATAGAATTCATTTTTATTTCAGGTAGAATTTATTACAGGTAGAATTCATTTTTATTTCTAGTTATCAGCTAGTTTTTATGTGTCTTATGCTGAATTAAATTATCTTATACTTTCTTTAACAATGTTCTCTAAGAAAAAAATACTTTAACAAAGTTATTAATAATAAACAAAGATGGGGAAAAATATTTCTTCGGCCAAGCATCTGTCTTGCATCACCAGTTGTCCCTCAAGCAATGACAGGAAACCACAAATCTCGCCGCTGGCAAGATCGTTTCACTCCTCTCCCCCGAAATGTATGGCAGTTTAACACCTCTCTCTCTCTCACACGTACACACAAACCCATGCATTCACCCACACTCCACATTTATTCTCTCTTGCTCTGTCTCCCTCTCGATCTCCAACACTAACAGCCAGACTCAGTATCCAGACGTCCAGGTCAGAGTCCCAGCAGACTTAGCCTGAGACTGCAGTGCATGTGTTCAGGAAGGAGGTCAGTGAACAAAAACAGCCGGCTACTGATAGTCAAAAGTAACAGCCATTTGTACTCTTTCCCTGTGTAAGAATTACAGCACTGGGCTGCTCATCACTTTATTTTTCAGAATTAAGCTATTCGTCACTATGCACAGAGATGCACTGGCCATTTGTATATAGATGCCAGACCTCAACCTCCTGGAACGATGATGGGGTTGCCCCAGAATGATGATGCTCAATCTCTGGAGCACCAGGCAGACCTGATTTTTTTTTTACGAACAGCCATGTTTTGTAATATCTTGATGAACAGCCAAATCCTAACTTAATGTTAATACTAACCTAATAATTGTCTCTACTGTAATACACACAGTGATGAATAAGAACAACATTGTTCTATATTGTTAAAATAATATCAGTACAATATTTCAGTATTACTATAAGGACCTTTTGATGAAGATCAGCCCAGTACTTTAATGATTACAGTAATATTGTAAATAAGGCTCAGTGTAGTAATACCTATATTGGAGTATAAGGACAGTTCAATAATATAATACAGTGGTGAATAAGCATAGTATTGTATGTTGATATTGCAGATGCTGTGTGGACAATCAGTTCAGGGTTGAAAGTAATTAAAAGATCATTGATGTAATCATAGTGTACAAGAACAGTCCAAACTGCTTAAGGAGAACAACATTATGCTGTAACACAGTAATGCTTATGAACAGCACAGTACTGCAGTGTTTGAACAGCCAATGCTTACATGTATGATTAGCTCAATACGGTAATGTTTATCATTATGAACAGCCCAGTACTGTAATGCTTTTAGTTATGGACAGCATATTACTGTAATTTTTCTAGTTATGATCAGTCCAATACTGTAATGTTTATAGTTATGAACATTCCAATACTGTAATGTTTATAGTTATGAACAGCCAAATACTGTAATATTTATAGTTATGAACAGCACAATACTGTAATGTTTGTAATATCCATTTTGTCGCAAAAACAGACTGTCTTTTAGTCCATCTCAGATGACTCAGAGAAAAATTAATATATGACTTCTCTTTGCATAATACAGTTCCTGGTTATGTTGATTGATGCACCAGCAGACTGTGTTAAGTGATAATGATTTCCCAATGTCCTTTCAAGGCCATGTGGCTATGTCCATCATGCTAACATGAGGGTTTCTCAAACAATACTGCCTGAGGGTTTGATGGTCACATACAATTGGCAGCAAATTCCACTAGAAGATTTCCCCTGACTCCCTGAATCTTTTCATGATATTATTATATTATGATTATTATTATATTATTATAACTGTAGATGGTGAAAGAGCAAAAGTCTTTGCAATTTTGCACCTAGAAACATTGTTTGAAACAAGTTTGCCCCAAAGTGGTGAACTAAAACCCACCCTTGCTCCCAAAGATAAATCTGTTGTTGGATGTGGCTTTGTTGAATGACTTCACCAGTTAATTAGCTAATTGTGGAACCTTCTAGAACAATAGTACTTGTACATTTCAGTCTTATTCAGTGACAACCTTCAGAGTGTGTTGCAAGCATCAATTTCTTTATTTGTGTATATTTACCAAATAGACTTGTATGTATTTGTTAAATTAATGTTCAATCGAATTAACAAATGACAGGTTTCAGTTTTTATTGCATTTTTAGAAAGTGTCCCAACTTTTTTGGAAATGGGGTTTGTACATTTATCAACAGCCCAATACTGTAATGCTTATGTTTATGACCAGCCTGTAATACTTATAGTGATGAATAATAACATGCCAATACTGTAATACTTTTTTCTGATTAACAGCCCTAGACTGTAATACTTATAATGATCAATGGCCTAATCTTCTGAACATAATTCTTTCACTTTAAACTCGACATACTGTATTTTACATCCAGCCAGATCTGCAGTAAGATTGTAAAACCTGGAAGTGCTCTAGTCTGTATGCTCTGCTGTACTGTCATAATGAATTTTCTGTATCTGATACATGATGTATATGAGGCACTCAGGGAGTAACCTAGTAACAGACAGTCAGTGAAGTACTGTTAAAACCAATGCAGTATAAAACTGTAAAGACTGTGAGAGCCTGTGTCATTCCCCGTGGCCTTTGAATGGGACACGGAGCAGTGAGCTGGTATTCTCCATGACTTGTTCACTTGCTGGTGAATTTACTATGCCTGACTGAGAGGCTAAATACATTCACATTCTTCGGTGTTGACAGTGCAGCCTAGGATAAATCTCACCTCTTTAGATGATTGGTTTTAGCCAAGGAACACAGCAAATAAACATATAAATCTGCAATAAGTAGGCAGATTAAACCGGTCTTGGGTTTTTAATATACTGTACTGCACGTGTTTGGCCTAAACCTACAAACATTTATATATGATGGCTTATTGCTGTTTACAAAACATGACTCTAAAATATTAGAGTTATTATTATTATTATTACAAATAATAGAAGAAGCAGATACTTAATTCCTAAACATGAAACTTACGAGACAGTCTATCAAATAATGTTGAAAACTGTCGTAGTGATTTTTAAAACTAGTTTAAAATTGTTCTACAATTACAAACTGTAGTCCATCTGTTTCTCTGTATACTTTGTTCATCCTGTTCTTCAATGGTCAGGACCCCCACAGAGCAGGAAGTATTTGGGTGGTGGATTAGTGACACTGATGTGGTGGTGGTGGTGTGTCAGTGTACCTCATGCTGGTACAGGTTCTAAAGCAGTTCCTCTAATGAACTATACATTTATTAACCTTTAGATGTGCTCAGATGATGAGTTAATAAGATGAATATGTTCAAATAGGTTTAATATCCAGAATGCTGTTCTAATTTGATTTATATTCAGAATGAATATCTAATAACATTAACGTAGAGTATATAATCAAAGCACATAATCCATAAACAATAATAACAAACAATAATCCATAACTATGCTATACATCATTTATAATACTATCAGTTATGTTGGATAAATCATCTAAGCTATCTCCTGTTATTGCATGTCATTTGAATATTTAATCTCCACTGTATTGACCTACTGAAGAATAAAATAATAAATAAGCAGTGATTAATGACATGTGACTGGACTGGAAATGTACACATTTGCATAGAAAAGAATCCAGAACCCAGCTGAGGAATTCAGGGATATGTCATGACTGTCCAATTTGCTTTGTTCTAGCTCATCTGTGTTGTTATAACTTGAGTTTTCCAAGCTGGGAGTTGTACCTGAGTCCAGAGGGAGAAGAGCTGATCTACACTCCATGCATAACCACAGTGAAATTGCATATTTTATGCTCTGGATGATAACAGTGCTGAAGCTCTGAAAGAAAGAGAAAGAGGTTGCTGGAGCTTGGTGCATTTATTCGTATACATGCTTTGCTATTGGACAACACTCTAACTAAAGAAGCTAGCAGGATGTAGCTTGGGAAATTGAATCACATTTCAAAAAAAGGGCTTTTTGTGACTTTGGGGAATATGCAGTGCGTTTTGTGTCTGCTGGGAAAAGGAAGCTTCCAGAAGTGGCTGAATAAATCGACATATACAGTGTTGCTGTTGAAGCGTCCCAAGTGAATTGATAGCGAATCCATTTGCACTGCCTGTGCTTGGAATAATGTACACACAGAGCAAAACAGAAACATTTTTCAGTCTCTGCAAGTACAAAATCTTGTTGGAGTAGCTTAAAGTCTACTCAAGTAACAGAGGTTTATATAAACTGCAGGTGTGTCAAGGTGTCTCAAATAGACTTGATGATGCACTTTCTGTCACACTGTCACTCTATAGACAAACCAAGCAGACGCTACTTTAAAGCCTTTATCTGTCCTTTAGTTAATATACACAACATATTTAGCTATTTTTAACCTGATTGTAAATTCAGTGCAAATCTCAATTTTTGTTATTTTATCACATTCAGATCAGAACTAATTTTAACATAAGATAAAGCCAGCACAAGTAAACATAAATCCAGCTTTTAGATGATCGTTCCATTTAAAGAAGATAAGCATTTATTCAAAATCTATATCACTCATATGAAAAAAATAATTGCCCCCATAAATCTAATAGCTGGTCGTGCCATTCTTGGCAGTAACAACTGCAATAAAATGTTTGTGATATAAGTTGCAATGAGTCAGTTACATCACTGCTTGCTCATTCTTCTTTGCAGAATTGTTTTCATTTGGCTACAATGTTAGGTTTTCAAGCATTTATGGTCCTGCCACAACATTTCAAAGGGATTCAAGTCAAGACTTTGGTTTGGCCACTTCAAAACCTTAATTTTATTTCTTATGATCCATTTAGAGGCTCATGTGCTTTGGATCATTTGTCCTGCTGCATAACTCAACAGCACATGAGTTTGGATCACAAACAGATAAATATTTTCTGATAGAGTGGAAATTTATGGTTCCATCAATTATGACATCATCACAGTACCGCCACAATGTTTCACTGTGAGTATGATGTTTTTATGGTAGCATGCAGTGTTAGATGCAGTTTGGGTTTAACCTTGCTCAAAGGCACTTCTGTCATGTCCAGGTGACAAACACTGCTATGACTTGGATGACAAACAATGACAGACAAGCACTGTGAGACACAAGGGAGATTTACAGCACACAGTCAAGCTGGGAATGAGATGGCAGGGCTGTGAGAACAAGACTCATTTTCTGATTATAATGAGGACATGATGAGGAGACATGATATGAACATGGCACATGGAAGACATAAACATAAGCACATGTGACAGGACAGCCCATGGAAAATGTAAACAAATAAGGCATGTGGACAGACACGGGGCCAGGGATGAGGCTATGGAAGGAGGGTTACAAATTTAGTAGCGAATGGAGCAAATGCCTTTTCACATAGTGCAAGATATAGCATTTTTCCTTCAATAAATAAAATCATGATTTAAAAATAGCACCGTTTGGGTTTTTTATGTCTAACATTAAAAGTGTATATCTGATGTTTGAAATGCGACAAATTAGCAAAAAAAGAGGAACTGAACAAGCAAAAACTTTTGTTACAGCACTGTATGCATTACTTTCAGCTACATTAGCATCATATCTCTAGTGCAAAACTAAAGATGCAAACTTCAAATGCCAAACCTGCCTATGCTGATCAGCTGAAACTCAGATAGGGAAGAACTTATGTGATTTTTGTTTGCTTTAATCTGCATTATAAACATATAGACTATGCTAATTTTGCTAGTCGATACTTCCCAGAGGAGCATGTATTTTCCTTTAGAGTCTTGTTTTGTGCCTGAGTCTACTGGAAAGCTGCTTTATCTGACACAGTCTGTTGTAGAAAGTACTGTACAAATAAAAATGAAATTGATGCCCTCAGAAATGTGATGGAAAAAGCCATGTCAAAACAATGAGCGTGCTTGACTATGCTAATGTCTGAAAGCTCTGGGCCCGGGCACGGTACTTTCTTCCTGCAGTTAAACAGTGGTGAGTCATTCAATTCTCAGCACAATCTGTGCTGTGCTTTCTCTGGGCCTGCTGAATGACTGCACACGTGACCTTTGGCCTTGTCCTCTTTTCTACACTGCCAGGAGGCAAACGGCCCGCCAGAAAAAGATTTTTAAAATCCTGATGATATTTCATCTCAGGGTCAAAAAGATAGAACTAAAATTTCACCAAGGTATTCAAGGGGTATCACCTTCGACTATATTTATCTGACACGGTTTCATATTGGAGCAGTATCTCCTTTCATTTTAGCTCACTTTGGGGAATATGAGCTCCTGACTCACATATACACACACTCCACTCAAAAGTTTAATGTCACACATTATACTGAACATTTTTCATGACAACACACATTTTTATTGCAGTTTTTTTTTTCAAAGCCATTTGAAGACTAATATAAAACCCACAAATGCTGCTGCTTCAGATACCCAGTCTTCTATGGTAGATGACTGAGGTAAGTCAGGATTACTGCTTATTAGCTCAGTTTTGGTGTCTCCCACAAGTTGTTGCCAGTAAGTTCCTGGGCTTTACTACAGCTGTTTACTCTCCAGCAGTAAGTTTAGTGCATATTTTTCGTGAGGCCCACATCACAGACAATCTCACCTGTTCTGTGAACACTGCATCACTGGTCAATGTCTGCACTTCCTGTGCAGGATGAGGAGAGCCCACCTGCCCAGGCCCATCCTCAGCACATTCTACAGTAGCACCATACAGAATCTCAGTGGTGTGGAATCTGCAACATCTCTGACTGGAAGAATGTGAGGAGAGTTGTGATGACAGCAGAGGAAATCATTGGGACTTCCCTCCCCTCTATTCAGGACTTTACACCTATGCATTGCATGTCCAGAGTCAGGAACAACATCACTGACCCCTCTCACCCCCACCATGGACTGTTTTTCTTGCTGCCTTCTGGGAAGAGGATCTGTAGCATACGGTGCAGGACCACCAGGTTTGGTAACAGCTTTATCCCCCAGGTCATCAGATTGTCGAACTCTGAACACTAAACTCTGAACTCCAAAACTCAAAAAACTCCAAATGAAAACATGCTGCTGTATGAGATACAAGGGCTCTCATACTAGATACTATGTTCTTGTTTGTTTGCACTTTCCATACTACCACTAATATCTCTCTTTAAAATATATATTCAATTTTGTTCTGTGTACACTTGCTGTTTTCAAAATGACAAAAAAGTAAGTCTAAGTCTAAAGGATGTAGGAATATGGTAGATGTGTTCTGAGCAGCATTAGTGCTATTACAGTTACTTCACTAACATCAAGCAGGAGCTCATTTTCCTTTTTCAAACACATACTGCAGGTGGGAAATGCTGTACATCTTCTATTATATTCACTAAAAGTGTTTACTGATAGACATTTTTTAACCAATGTCACATTTTCTAGTGATTAATAGTGTTTAGTGAGACTGTTTATGGACTAATATCTCCTATTCTAGTGATTAATAGTGTTTATTGAGGTTCTTTATGGACTAATATCTCCGATTCTAGTGATTAATAGTGTTTATTGAGGTTGTTTATAGATTAATATCTCCTATTCTAGTGATTAATAGTGTTTATTGAGATTATTTATGAACCAGTGTTTCATATTCTAGTGATTAATAGTGTTTATTGAGATTATTTATGGTCGAATATCTCATATTCTTGTGATGAATTGTGTTTATTGAGATACTATATGGACCAATATCTCATACTCTAGTGATTAATAATGTTTATTGAGATTATTTATGGAATATTTGCTATAGTAGTATATAGAATAAAAAAATAAGTTGTATACATACTAATATCCCTTATTCTAGTATATTTAATGTTTAATTGTTTAATGTTTAAAGACTATCAGTGTATATATGGACATGCTCCCAATTATCTCAAAGAACTGATTTCCTGGCAGACCACATCCCGATCCATCTGCTCAAAACATTGTAATCAGCTCCTGATTCCAAGGATAAAGCTTGAAACTATGGGTGATCGGGCCTTCTGCTCTGCTGCCCCTCGCTTGTGGAATGCCCTCCCGGAACATTTGAGGGTACCCCAGACAGTTGGGAATTTTAAAAAGGGACTAAAAACCTTTCTTTTTAGCAAAATGTTTAAGTGATTTAAAATGTGTATGTGTTTGTGTGCTTGTGTGTGTGTGTGTGTGTGTGTGTGTGCATGTATGTGTGTCTATTTTATTTTATTTTATTTATTGACACTTGTGGCACTTTGAGATTTGTTACAGATATAAAGTGCGTCACAAATAAAATTTATTATTATTATTATTATTATTTATTAGTTCATTTATAAACTAATTTATCCTATTCTAATGCATAATTAACGTTTATTATAACATGGCACACATAATAATTATTATGGTAAATGGTATTGATGCTTTCCACACTGTAAAGTTCACTAATTAGATAGACCAATTATACACGTTTTTATATTAAAATGAAAACAATGTTTTTTATATATCTGTTTTAAATAAATGTATGACAACTGGGTCAATGTAGCCATATCCAAAATGCATGACTACATTTCTTTTTCATTTCTTTGCACCATTTGAAAATGCCAGCTGCCCTTTACACTGTGTAACCATTTCATGATGAATGGAGCAGCAGAAAGGGTGCAAAAAGTGCACTTGCATTATTAATGTACATCCTTCTCTTATATAGTCACCATTTGTCGAGATACAAAGTTTTGTTATGACAGTGATGATATATATTTGTATTGCTCATGACTCTACAGAATTGTCCATCAAAGTGACATATTATTTGGCATATGGTGAGTGAGGGAAATTAATTGTCCATCCACTAGTGTATGTTGTGTGATGAATTAAAGCAAACAAATCATTTCGTCCTCGAGAGACGCACTGTACCTGAGCATTACATTCCTCATGTCCGGGCACCTAATACAGATGTAATCCATTCCAGATAGGAGCATCCGCTGGGACCCACATAATTGAAAGCCTTTATCAAATCCTCAATTTCATAAAAAAAATCCTCACCGGGACTTGCTTAATATGAATTATCTCCCATTGCTGTATGTCCTAGTTTTATAATTACTGGTCCCCTTCCAAGTACATTACACGAGTAGGTTTCCCTTCAGACTTCAGTTGGTGGTGTTGGGGGGGGGGGGGGTGCCAAGAATGAAGGACTAAATGGAGTAGCAAGAGGTGAGATTTAATACACATACGTCTGTATTTGAACAGTGATGTATCTAATCTAGCTTGCAGATCTTGATGTAATTAGAAAACGGCTTTCGTTAAACATGTATGTTCATCACACAGCCTCACAGGACTGCTATTAGGCATATATTCAATTTACTGTGAGCTCCTCAGGCCCTAAGGGTAATTAGATATCATTATTATAGGCCAGAGAGAGTACTGGCGCTTATGAAGAAGGAGTTTAAAATTATTTCTAAGTCCAGATGGAAGTCCATGTTGGGTCAGCTCATTGGCCTTTTCGCTACTACAGTCCCAAATGGAGCAGAGGCTTTAAATACTCCAGCTTTAACTATGCCACAGGCATTGAAATTAAGGAAAATGAGGCAGAGAGTGATTTTTTTCCGCCCCTCTCCACACAGTCCAGCGTTGACTCGCGCTGACCTTTTCAATATTATCATTTGACGACAACGTAAATGTGTCATTAACACTTATCGCTCTCATTCTGCTGCTCAATTATAAGTTCTCACCTATGCATATAGCTGCTAATTATAGGTATGAAAAACCACAACAACTGATCTGAGGCAATGTGAGTGTCTTATTTGATCCTAATGAGCAGTGATGTGTTTTGTAGTGAAATTTAAGCAGATGAACATTGCTATTTGCAGCACTCCACAGCTCACATAACACAGTGACTGCAACAGATACTGAGGCTCAAAAATAGCTCTGGCCTTAAGCCAGATTGAGAAGATATTTGTTTGGTCTAGCATTTGCTTCATTTGTTGAGTTTCCTTTTAATTCCTGTAATAGTGCTCTGTAATTTATAGCACCGTGCTGTATCATTTGTATGTTTTAATCTATCTGTCTGCTTATCTGTTCATCCCCAGAGAAAAAATGAACTGCCCAAACGTTGGTCTATGATGGCTCTGGAGACTTAACGGACAATATCTTATAATTCCATAAAAAAGAAGAGCCAAGACACACTTCTGGCCCAGATAAATATGGTCATAGTCATTCACAGTATAAAAACTGAGAAGACTCTCACTAGTGAACACACAAGGCTGTAAGAACATGTGCCCCGAAGCGGTGGGCTGGGCTGCCTAATCCACAGCACCCAGGGAGCAGTTAGGGGTTAGGTGCCTTAGTTGAACTTGTGTTGAGATACTTGTCTTTTTGAGTAAAGATGAGTGTTATTATCTGAGCATATCTGAACACAATGTTAGACATTTGAACTAAAACTCATGGGGAGACAATTCTGACATTACAGAGGTCTGTTTCTTAGGAGAAACATCTCAGCATCAGTGAGAATTAAGCTAAAATCTTGTTTGTGTTTACATCTGATCTCACTGTTGTGTATGAGAAATTGCTGAAATGTGAAGGAGATCTCATTTTAGGAATTTTCCTTCCTCTGGGACTCTTCAGTTCAGCTAGTACTGCCTATGTTGTATCTCATTTATAATACCCCTTATATTTGTAGCCTCATTGAGTTCATTCGGCTGTAAAAGCAATTTGCTTATAAACTGTTAATGCTATCTATACCATTACTCACGTTTTGGTGCTGTTAACAGTTTTCTAGCCCATGCAGCTGTAGCACAGAAGACCTAATAGTTTTATAGATTTTGCTTTCATATGCAGGCCGATGAGGGATCATAACTAAAGAACTGGCCCACAGTTCTGCGTAATCTATAAAGTCTTCTCGGCCCTTTAAGCCGGAATCAAATCTTTTTCTTCCAGCTGGCGGTAAAGTGGGTCCTCACAAGCCTTTTTGATATCAAACAAACTGCATCCGGCTGGTAATGCGGTACGGTAAGCCTATTAACACTCATTTCTGTTCCTTACAAGGCGTAAAGACGATATAATTCTTGTTAGGGGACGAGGCGTATAGATTTCAGCAACAAAGCGCTTGTTGAGTTTAGGAGTTTCAGCTGGTGAACCCTTCTGCTGTTGTATAATTCCAGCAACAAAAGAAGGATTAACAAATGAATGTTCAGACAAAAGAGATGTTTAAGCTGAGAATCAAAAGCCAAGACAAATCAGCTGTTTAGTATCACACCTTTCACTTGGCACTGTTTGGAATGTATGGGAACCCCCACTGCTAAAATCTCAAAACCTGGTTCCTGTTGAATCAGCTCTCATACTGAAGGCTGCAGAGAAACTACAGTCACTGCCCTAACTAGTAATGCTAGTTATAGACTATATAGAGCATTTCCTTCATAATTAAACTATGTGTAGATTTGTAGAAATGTTGCTGCTCTGTCTTTTAAATATAGATGAGTGTTATTATTTATATATATATATATA
>BRDA01082091.1:1656-12205 GCA_036984385.1 Crenuchus spilurus | reverse complement strand
AATTCACCTGATCCCCATGTTTTTGGACTGTGGGAGGAAACCGGAGTCCCCGGAGGAAACCCACGCAGACACAGGGAGAACATAGAAACTCCGCTCAGATGGGGAATCGAACCCAAGACCCCAGCGCTGAGAGGCGAACATGCTAACCACTAAGCCACCGTGCCGCCCCAAAATGTAAACAACTTACAAGAAAACAGATGCTGTTTGAGGGAGTGACAGTGGCAACGGCCAATTACACATTAGCAAGAAACGGCAGAGCCAATCGGTGAGCTTGTAGGCAGACTACAGGGAAACCACCTTGGATTTCTGCTGGGCCCTGCTCACCCAAGTACATTTAATATAGTGTAATATCTCACTCAAGCGAACCGAACGGAATAGTGGCAGGGCGAGACTAGTTTGTGAACGAAACGCTTCTCGAATAAAACAAAATGTTTTATGATTAAAACATGTTTTTTAAGTCTGAAAAAGAGGACATGTCCGGGTAAAAGAGGAAGTCTGGTCACCCTAGTTAAATATATAAGCAATATGATTATCCTGGATAATTAAATTCTATCTGTATATCTTGAAATGTGAAGCTGTGTGCGACTGGCTGCTGCTTCTCGCCGGAGTGTGTGTATATGAAGTGTGTCGATTGTAAAGCGTCCTTGGGTGTCTAGAAAGGCGCTATATAAGTATAATGTGTATGTATGTACAATATGTGTAATGAACCAAAGAGGAGAGAGAAAGGCTTGTTTGCCAAATAACAGGGATTGTGACAGTCTAGGTGACTCCACCCATCACTTTCTGCTTTATATTATTCATTCAAAGCACTAGAGACAGTGCTATCAAACGTGTTTATTTTCGTGTGTCCATGTTGAGTAAAAGGTATATGAGAGAGTCTGTGAGGGTATGTCAGACTGATTTATAATTATTGTCATGGTGCAGTAAATAAGATTAATGATCCATCCAGACATGTAACTTATACATATTATATTAAAGGCTCAGAAATATAGTTTCAAATGAGGTATAGGCAGACCACTGATTTCAGACTTTGTAAAGTAGGCAAGGCCGATTCTAGCACATTTACCGCCCCAGATAAAATTTAAAACAAAAAATGAGCCTCATCAAAATACTTGGTGAATGAACTGGGAGAATGTAGAATAGGAACTTAAATTGTAGAAGCTCCTTCATTTTAAATATAAATTCTTTCATTTCTCACAGTTACCGTAAATAACGTTTACTGGAATGCTTTTGAAAAATGGAGAGTAATCATTCAGAAAAGATCATTTACATATTGTGTATCTTAACAGAAATTTTTTCGATTGTAACAAACTATGTTTGCAACAGCCTGTTTGGTCATGGATAACTGATAAATTGGAAAATGATTATGTAACTGTTTGTGGTACACTAAAATCACACAAATGTCGTAAGTGCTGTGGAATACGAAGCATTTTAGGCAATGGGGACAAGTACACTTCAGGGGGAAAAACATGAAAAACAAGTGTTACATGTCATGTTAGAGATAATTACCTGAAAGGAATCCGCCAGGAAATCACGAACAAATTACGCTCAGTGTGGAAAAGCAAGTGAGTTCAAAGCTGCAAATGAAGCAGGCCAATTAAGTTAATCATGATGGAAATAAAAACTCCCTCTTAATGGAAAAATTAAATCTTCAGGTCTGTGGTGTCAGACTAATAAAAAGTGGCTTGTCTTAGAATCTCTTTGGCATGCCAGTTTGCATGGTGGCAAACATTTTTTTAAACCTGATTTTCTAACCAATGTGTTTGGTAGCCAGTCGACTGATTTGTTAACTCTGCCCATCACTTGTAATGTATCTGACTCGAGGAGGGTGCAGACTACCCAAAGCCTCCTCTGATGCATGTGAAGTCAAGTTCCGCTTCTTTTCAAACTGCTGCCAATACATTGCCACCAGGCAGCCAACGCGTTCAAAGGAAAGGACAGGATGCCCAGTTCTGGTGGATCACCTGGCAGATGCCTGAGCCAGCCAAAATTATTCACAAGTGCTGGAGAGAAAGTGCCATCTTACCCACCCAGATAGACAAGGGCCAATTTTGATCTCTCAGGTCCTGGCTGCTGATGGCAAACAGCATGACCTGAAATTTGAACTTGCGATCTTCAGATCATAGTGACAGTGCCTTAAGCCACTCGGACCAGATATCAGATCCCTATAGAGCTTCAATGGGAGACAACTGCTGTACTTTAGCACTGACAAGTTAAACACTGACCAGTTACATTAATCTAGTATGAAATATGATAACTCTGTAGCTACATATAAGCAAAAACTACTTTTTACTCTGAGCATTTATGTATCATGTTGATTAGTAGTCACCTCAGATGGATGTCATGTCAAGTTCTGTCAAAAAAGACAAAATGAGAATATTGTTTTAAATAATTGTGAAGGGGCAATATGATATGCTCAAGAATTAAGAACAACTCTCATTTACCCAAATTCAAGCAACAATTTCCTCATTTGATCATGGATAACTACCTTAATTAATATCCTTGGAAATTCCAGCAGAATTCCAGTTACCAAATCCCATTGGTTTGATATATACCAAATCCTACTCTCTTGAGTTATACCAATATTGACTTGTGTTTTTACTGGTAAATTGCAAAACATGTCCAGTATTTTCCACTCTCATGTCCAGCTCTGCTTCTTGTGAACCCATTTGAAGTCACTCATGAAAACAGAAAAGACAAATGAAGAAAATATCTGAAAAAGTCACAGGATAACTCGGGTAGCCAAGAAACATTTATCAAGCCTACAAATGTATCAGTTTATGTAATCTAACTGAGAGTTAAGCAACTACCCAGGAGAATGTGCAGTCTTGCTACAAACAGAATGAAATGTTTGTGATTAAGAAACTCTACATGCACCTGCAGTTAAGTGTATTTGTCATAAAAAGCAATTTTCCAAAAAAAAGTTTCATCAGTTTACAATATAATGTATCTCAATAACTTAAGTACAGTCACCCTTGGCCAAGTACACACTGTGAATATAAGTAAATATATCCCCTAAGGAAATAGTCATATGTGTAATTTGTCTACACAGTGAAGTGCACACTTTCTATATAAAGGCAGTATTTATTTTGTAAAATAAAGAGGGTGACAGAACTTTCTGCACACGCCACATTTCATGTTTGTTTTCAATATGCTTTCATTAATCAAATATACAGTAATTATGTATTGTCACATAGCATGAAGGAACTAGGCCTCACATTGTACAGGATAAGTAAGTTAAGCAATACAAAGGGCCGATTATGCCTCAAGAGAAACAGGCTAGACAGAAACAGGCTATGCATGCTAAACAGGCTAAAGATGCTAAAGATGTTAAACAGGTTAAAGTAGGGTGACCAGATCTGAGATGGAGAAAAAGAGGACACCTCAGCGCAGGGGGGTGGGTGCGGGGGTATAATGTATTGCATGTTCAAATACAAAGACATTAAAAAAAAAAAAAAGAGCACACTAGACATATGGCTGAAAAAAAGCTTTATTGGCCCATAACAACTCATAACTAAAACTAACATGCAAAAAACAAAAAAAACTGACCTTAAATGCTATTTAAACTTTTTTACATTTCAAATATGTAAAAAAACAAAATTATACATTCCCATGATATTCTGTGCTGATATTTTTTTTCATTTCAAGTAATTTACTTTGCACACCAACATTCTTCCAATCAAACTGCTGAATGAGCAGAGGGAATAATTTCACTGCTCCATGATTGCTGCCATCAGTAGACACTTCACAGTAAGAAATATCCTGAAGTGCTTCTAGAGTAACATCACCAGAATGTGGGGCTGTCGCAGCATTTACAATTGATTCTGTCTTTGTTCGAGCACTTGAGAATTTTTGAGCTGTTGAGGAATCTGTGAAATCCTTTCTTACCAAGACAGATGTGCAGTCCAGTGACCTGTAGCTTTTGTGGTGGTTAACCGTGTGAAAACGCACAGGTACGTCTGCTGCAGTGTCAGCTGCACTCTCAGATTTACTCACAAAAAATCTGACTTTAAATGTTGATCTCTCACCCCTCACTGCCGTTGTGTGCTTAGCTGAACTTATGTGTGTTTGTAAGTTGTTTACACCTTTATTTGCTACAGACACGCAAGTCCCAGCTTTACGTCAGCTTCATATGTTTTGTGACCAAGATGAAAACATGGGAATTTCTTTTTTAATTCATCCAGGAACTTACATTTACGTTTTGGCAGAGCTGCTCAAGATGCAGGTGGATACATGTGCTGTGTCTGTTGTAAACAAGGACTACTGAGATGCAGACTGACCAATTAAATGTTAACAGAGAAGGCTATCGACCAATAGCAGTAGTTTTACAGTCAGACCGTACAATCAGAAGGTTTTTGGCTACTTCACCACTTCCCCTTCTTACTCAAGCGAACCAAACAGAGAAGGGGTGGGGGTGACTAGTCTGTGCACAAAACACTTCAGGAAATTTGCTGTAAGCTCTAGTAAAACAAAATCCTGGACGTTTGTGAAATTCCACCTGGACATATTTTTAAAACTCAAAAAGAGGACATGTCCAGATAAAAGAGGACGTCTGGTCACCCTAGGTTAAAGAAGCTAAACAGGCTAAAGATGCTAAACAGGCTAGGACTAACAGGACAAAGGCAAACCAATATAGAACCTTGTAAAGGCAAAAGACCGGAGGCTATGTTAAAGCGTGCAGACCACGACAATACCAAGCAAGGAATAGGTCTCCAGGCTTGGCTTAAGCAGTCCGGCAAATCCCTGTCTTAATGGGAGACAGCAGGAGAGGTAAGTCACATGAGCTGGGAGGGGTGCAAATGATTCTGGGAAGTGTAGTTCTGAGATGATGTGAGAGGAGACATGACTGGCTGGAAGAGCGGGGAGTGTGATGTATTAACTCTATTAATGAATTAGTGTGTTCTCTGTAGAGAATATGTTCACTTATTTTCAAATAGAAAATCAAGAAAATATTAGAAAATGCAAATATAGACAGAGAACTACAGAGAACACCAGATGAGGGCGTTGTGCTAAAGCACATCATCATGTCTGTCCAAACTGTCAGCACAGAGATGCAAAAACATTTATGGCTATGTGATGCACAGCACTACAGACACAGTCACAGACATGAATTCTTTCTTTTTTACTAAGTAGGTCTCAGTTTTAATTAGTATGAAACAACATGAGAACAGCATCAGTTGTAAAATGTTGGCTTTTGGACCCAAATAGAACACAATATGTCCAGTTTTTAGTTTTTAGTAATAGAAAAAGTGTCTCTCCAGAACTTCCTGTTTTCTGTTTTGGTCTTCTGTATGGGTCATCCATCTTTTTACTGCCCGCTCGTCCAAGCAGAAGTATCTTTTCAAGTGAACTCTTCTCATTATGTGTCCAAAATAAGAGAGCCTCAGTTTGGTTATGTGGTCGAGGATCCATTTATTTGTATTCTTCGCTGTCCAGGTACTCTCCAATGTCTTCTCCAACATCAAAATTCAAAGGACTCCATCCTGTCTTGCTTTTTTATTGTCCAGCATCTGAGCAATGTCTGTAAAGGACCACAGAAAAGACAGTCGTCTGGACAATTCCAGTCTGTTAGCTTTTACTGAGGGGTAAAAATGGGTCATTTTGTAATTTAGGTCTCATGTTATTTGGATGGGCATCTACTGCTCCTAGTCTAGATTAGATTAAATTTTTTGCCAGTGTGATTTGCACACAACAGAATTTGACCTCTCCATTTAACCCATCAGTGCAGTGAAACACACACACTAGTGAACACACTAGGCAGTGAGAAGATGTGCCTGAAACGGTGAGCAGTCCTATCCACGGTGCCTGGGGAGCAGTTAGCAGTTGAGTGCATTGCCCAAGGGCACTTCAGTCATGACCTGCTCTGGGATTGAACCTTGTGGTCACAATTCCAGATCCCTAACCACCAGATGCCAATCTTCTTACTTACAAATAACAATATTAACAGACTATCTGCTGAACCTCAGTTGATACTTAGGAATGTTAGGATTAATGTTAGGTTTAAATTAGAATTAGAGTTATGACAACTGTTTAGATTTAGGTTTTGGTTTGAGGCTACAGGTTCAGGACCAAGGTCATGGTATAAAATGACTAGAATTCATAATGTTAATAAATATTTAGAAGAACTCTAATATAAAAAAGGTGAATTCTTTGACAGTTAACCCTTAAACTTTAACTCCTAATTGAATTGTATATCATTCTGTCATTATGGTGACTCTTGGGCTGTCTTGCTATTGTTAACATCTCTAATTTTTTTAACCTTATCATTCAAGAGCAAATGTATCACAAAAAAGGCCAACACCCATCAAACTTCTGTTCATATACTGATAATCAGCACAAGAGACTTCACAACAGAAACCCTTACCAAAATCATTTTAAGTCCTACGTGTACCAGCAATGCTAGCACAGTTAATACTAATCCAACTTTGAAAACACAAACATAAAAACGCAAACACAGCAGAAAACAGGTGTAAATATAAATATTATGAAACCAAATGTGCCAGGACGTTGCACTCCTCAGCAAAAACTATGATTTCATTGGCTGATGGCAGCGCAATCCTCAGCAACCAGAAAAGTTAACATTTTGTGGGTGTGTGGGCATGTGGGCGGGTGGGGCTTGTAGCAAGCAGTGGGTTCTCAGTGTTAAGCACCACCTGCCACTCCATCCATGTCATGTTGCTCTTTCTGTCTGCTTCTCAGTTAAAATAAATTGAGGATGCATGATTGCCATTTGCCTTTTAAGTGGTAAGTCATGACTTCCTATTTTAATGGGGTGTAAATATGAGGCAACGCTGAGGATATTTGGTCATTTATCAACATTTGGAAGATTAAAGAATGCACAAATGGCTGACAAAGGCTATGCAAAAAAATTTACAATAAATATTTAAGATGAATTTGGCAACCAATAAAATAATATTTAAACTAATATCCACTGTTTGGTATTATGAAGAATCTTTGATGTTTAAGGACTTTTTCCTGCAAAGACCCTTAGAAACTTGTTGGGATACATGGCATTATGAGCTCCATTTAAATTAAATGTGGCTGCCGCTGCCAAAAGAATAAATCTGATAAGGGGTTTTACTTCAATGAAAACTTCTCTGTGATCGTAGCTGATTGTAGATGCTGGATTTACTAAGACTGCACTGTACGAAACAGACATAATTCTCATCTTTTGTACTTCTCCTCAAGTTGGTATTTGGTAGCTTCTTCTGCTCGACTCATTATTTCAATGGGGAAACATGACTTTTACTTGAATATGGCTTTAGGCTGCTGACAACTAAAATTTCTACATGAAATTATAACTGTCTGAACATAGTCTAAACGTCTTTAAACCTAACTAGCAACTTTCACAAAATGATTTTAATCACATACAGCATGAAGCACAGAGTCCTGTTACATTACACCCAGGATTGGGCCAGCAAAACCTTTCCTAAATCAAGCTAAAGCATGCCAAAAATGGAGGGTGTTGATTGTAAAGCGTCCTTGGGTTTAAAAAAGGCGCTATATAAGTGTAACAATCATCATCATCATCATCATCATCAAAACAGTAGTGTGATATCAATGGAACCATCACTTTAATGTTGTGAAATAATGTGAAAATCATGGAATTGTCCAAGTGTTCTTACAGAATAAACACTTTTTTGAAAGAACTTTGTGTAACTGCTAGTTTTAAAGCCCATATTAACTCATGTTCATGATTATCTGGCATCATCTATAGCTTTTGTAAATGCAGGCCTTCACACAAAATGTCTGCTTTCTTATGCATTGAGCATGTCTGCAGCCAAGTGCCAGGTAGTTCAACATTTTAGATACACCTTTAGTATTTTAAAAGTTTTGGTCCATTTGTCATTTACCAGTTGTTTGTCAAAATCGGAGACTCTCCAAAACCAGTCAATTGATGATAAAGTTCACATAATTAGTTCACTGGAGACAACCCATGTGCAGCTGTCAGAATCTGTGAGGGTAGGAGGAGACGGGGTGCAGTGGGGTTCCAGAAACAACAGACTATTACAAAAACTCAAAATACTGGCTATGACTATGAAATGAAAATGATGATACTATAACATGACATGGTGACATACAGTACAATGACTCACCAAGATAGATTAGGTACTCTAAATTGACCGTACGTCTGTGTGTGTGTGTGTGTGTGTGTGTGTGTGTGTGTGTGTGTGTGTGTGTGTGTGTGTGTATACACAGCGATGGATTGGCACCCTCTCCTGGTCTTAGTTGAATAATGTAATGCCCTGCCCTGCGCCCAGTGAGGGAGTAGGGGACTAACCATGACCCTGATAAGGACTAACCAGGTGTGATAATGGATGGATGGATGGATTGACTCACCAAGACTATGGAAACACAAGGGAGCAAACAATGATTAACATGTAATGAGACGGCAGGGCTGTTCAATGACGTGACGTAACTGGGGATGGAGACATGATGTGAACAAGACACATGGAAGATGTAAATCTAGCCTCTAGGCTAGGATTCATAGCATCCAAGATGTTCCAGATGAGCACAGTATAGATAAGCGTGTAACTGTGAACAATAAAATATAACAAAATCTCTACCACCTTAGATAACAGAGTCAAAAGTAATTATTTACAATCTGTTTTAGTGGCAGCATGGTCATCATGAGTATCCAAGATCTGAGCTGGATGTAAGCACAGAAGTTGCATTATTGTTTATAGTTCACAGTAAGTCAGACTGTAGACTTGGTAGTTGGAGAAACCTTAATTAAGATCTGAGTTGAGTTGGTGATGTGTTTTGATGGTAATGACTCAGCTAGGTGGTGTACCCATGAGTAAGCCAGGAAATCTGGCACCAACAATCATACCACACTCAAAATCACTGAGATCACATTTTCCCCATTCTATTATGTTCTTAGTAAACAGTGAGAATATATGCACATGACATAACTCCTAGTTCAAGTTCAAGAGGTTTTAATTATTTCAGCTAAATACAGTGCAGTACATAATGAGACAAAACATTCCTACAGGACCAGGTGCAACACAGAACACAAAGCATTGACAACATACAATAAAAATGCAGTCATACAGGACGTATACTATAGTACAAGCGCTCAGACTAGACATGTTGCAAGACAAGACAAATGTAATGATAACCAGTACATGATATTGATTGATTGACTGGTGGGGAGCACAATACCAGGCTACAGTGTTTGTGTAATTGTGCAAAGTCATTGAGAGTCAGATTGTGTGTTAAGGAGTCTGACAGGCTGAGGGATGAAACTGTTGCATAATCTAGCAGTGAAGGTCTGAATGCTGCGGCATCTTCTACCAGAAGGCAGCAGCGTGAAGAGACCATGTGATGGATGTGATGGGACAGTGAAGATTTAGGTGGTGCCCCCATTCACAAATGGGACCTCACGTGCAGTGCATAGTCTGGATGGGCGAAGCTCCAGCCCTGCCTGGTACCATCCTGTTAAAAGCTGTAGCTTTTGAGTAGAGCTGTGGAGTCATATCCTGGAAAGACATGATTTGAAGTTGGATAAAAGCCTTAACAGAATGAATCTTGCATTGGTAAATGCTTATTGCAAGGAGCATCTTTACTATTATAATCGTTTTTGAAACATTTTAATCCAAGTTGACAAGGGACTAGATCTGGATTAAGATTATATGAACTGAATCTTATGCCACTAAGAGTTACTAAAACCTAATCTGATGTGTATAGGCTTACATGGTCTGCTTTTGAAAGATTCTATGATGTTATTATGTATTTGTACTGTATCCCACCATATACACATAAGGAACTGTTTTACAGATAGTATCTAATATGTTAGAGCTGAGTTAAATGTCATATACAGAGACTCGTTGCCTGGTGAAGCATCTGTGAAATGATCACGATTATATGTCATTCTTGACATACAAGAATAAACCATGACCATGTTTTAAGATGATGAGAAGTGAAAGAGATGGAGGAAATAAATCTTTCTGGTGTATTTTTCCCAAAAGAATCTGCTGTGAACAAGATGTCTTAATATACAGCTTGACTAAAGAAACATGTTTTCAAATCACTTTCACTTCTATTGTGATGAAGTCTACAAAGTTTACAAAGACTGTATGAATTATTTGAAAGATATTGATAAAGTGTTCAGATAAGGTTTGCTTTGTTGTTTTCAAAATGAGGATGTTGTGAAGTTTGAAATGTTGATCACTGATTTGACTGGATATACTGTTAAATGTATGCTTGCTGAAGATATGTATTGGAGCTACAGGAGCTCTTACTCCATGTAGTCTTAGAAATATTGAGCTTATATAGCTACGGTACATCCCCTTAGCAAAAAAAAGTATACATCAAGTATATGTTATTAAGTATACTTAAGTATAATAAACGTATTTCCCTAAGTGTACTTTTATTTAGCAAGTACACTACAAGTATACTTACTTGGGACTAAATTGGAACACTTTAAGTTCAAGTACATAAAAAGTTCATAGGAAGGTCAACTGAAAAATACATGAACTTGAATTTCACAAGGTTAAATCAGGGTTCATTCATATGAACATCACATGAACGATTTATTTTCATGTGA
>BRDA01082086.1:0-17858 GCA_036984385.1 Crenuchus spilurus | reverse complement strand
TATATATATATATATATATACAGAGGGAAATTTGTGTATTACAGCAGCACAAGTATAATAAGAAGCAAATTCAAGGAATACATGCATTAATCTACATTTTAATCTATAAAATATTATATCATATTAGCTACCTACATTTAATATGTTAATCAACACGGTTTTATATCCTCAATTTCTCAACCCGTAGATATAGATTTGACAGCCCCTCATCCATAAAAATGTAATGATGCCCCTGCCTTATTAAATAGAAGAGTAAACTAAACAACCACATTTTTGCATTTGACTTTAATAGGTTAAACGACAGCTAATGAACATAACACATAGCATAAAAAAGACACAAACAGTACATACTGAGTATATAACCTTGAATGGTGCATGGCTCAGGTATGGAGCAGTGGGGGCATTCCTGTTGTTCTACTTGTCAATTAAATGTATTTTTTCCTGTATTATTCTGTTTAACTGTATATCCAATGCCTATAGTTTGACAACAGATATATGTATGTAGTTCTGTGCATTTTTATGCATACTGTTTGTCTCAGCTTAAAAAATGAAACATATGAAAACACACTGACTTGTTGCACTTATTATTACAAATGTGAATATTAATTTCTGATTAAAGTTTTAATAGAAAATAATGGAATGTATTTTATATAAAAATGTTTGCATATACTTAATATATTTTTGACCATTTTTCAGTCAAGTTAGAAATAAATAGCTAAATAACTATAAGACTTCAGAGTTACTAACTCAGTTTAGAAACAACATCAAACTAATTAAGAACATTTCTCAATTGATAACTCTGTAAATAATGTGTCATTGTATGCAAATAATAATAAAAAAAATTTTTTGCTCTTGTTTACAAAATGTTCTATAATTCTGGGCATTTACAGCTTTTAGCTACAGTCTGTGGAAATGTTCTGTTTGTTCAGTATGATGTGCATCATGTAATGACTTCCAGCAAACCAGCTAGTCAACCCAACCCCTAAACCAACCTTCCATCAATAGTGCACCTGCAGCACTTGGTCTTACCTGAGATCTGACACCTGTGCCTCATTACCCATTTGTCGGCCACTCATCAGGCCCTCTATAAAAGCCACTGCTTCTTTGCAGAGTTTGCTCTGCTGGTTTTGTCTTTCAGATAATCTGGTTCTTTTTGTCTGTTTGCCTTGTGGATTCTTTTTGCTTTTTTTTTTGTACAGTTGTATTTGCATTTCTGGCTTTATACTACACCTTTGTTTTGGCCCTGCCCTTCAGTTCTCTCTCTAGATTTAGCATTGTAGTATATTTCCTCATAGCATTAGATTTGTAGAGTTAGCCTTATAAAACTGACATCTTCTGGTTTTTTGTTCCCTTTAATAAAAACTCACTACAGTATCACATCTCTGTGCTCCTTTTTTGGACACTTCTAAGCAATGTCCTGATAATATTGTTTCATGTCATGTATTTTTTTTTATTAAAATGCTAATCTTTTCAACACAATTGCATTTTTCTTACTATGGCCATTATTGCATATGTACCATCAAAGTTCAAGTTCAAATTCATTCTATTTGTCATTTCAGTAATATACATTACAGTACATAATGAAACAAAACAACGTTCCACCAGGACTAGGGGGGTATTCCAGAAAGCGGGTTTATTAAACCTAACCCTGAACTCCGAGTTGACTTATCTCACCGTGTCATAGTCAGAGTTTTCGGTTCCACAACAGCTGATCAGAGTTAGATTACTCAATTCTGAGTAGGTTGAACCAGCAGGAACGCGTTCACGGTTACCTATAAACAGGCATTCTCAATGAAGCGCCGAAAAAAGTAAATGACCATGGATGTGAATGAAGGAAAGCATAGGGCATCATATTTCACACCAATAGAGCAAGAAATATTAATGTCTGTGTATGCAGATTATGAAATTATATTTCAGCATAAAAGTAATACAGCAGCAGCAGCAAAGGAAAGGGAGTCAGCTTGGCAAAAACTGCGAACTGAGTTAATGTGAGAGTTAAAAAAAAAAACTTACAATAATCCACTTAGTGAAAGGATATGGAAAAAGAATTTTAATATTTGTCTTGATTTGTACACTTTTTTCTTTTTCTTTTTTTTTTATTAACCTAGGTGTAATCCAAGTGGGATTAAACGCACATGGCAGAAAATGAAGATGAAATATAAAAACATAGTACAAAGTGGTATGACTTGTACATAACCTAATGTTAGGTTAACCATACCTAATGTTTTTACTTTTTTCAAGCTAGGTATGCCCTACAGTTGATTATGGTTTTGTAACTAATAGGAAAAAGGCTGAGGCAAGGAAAACAAGAGGGGGGCCACCACCACCGCCTTTTACCCAGGCAGAGGAACTGGCACTGTCACAGAACAGTGACAGGCCAAAAACTCATGGAATCACTGGAAGGAGCTCATCTGAGCCAACAACCCCCCAGGACACAACTCTTTATGTTAAAGGCATGTTCATTACATTTATTAGTTTCTAGTTCATAAACTGTGAGAACTGCATTGATGGTCTAAACATGTTTCATGCCATCTCCCCAGTGATTGGTGGTGTGGTGCAACTAAATGAGCCTCCTGTAGTTGTAAGTGATCTTAATGTTCTTAAATCTTACTTGATGTGTATAAATATCTTTCTGTTTAACGAAAAATCTAAATTCCTGTTGCAGGATGATGATGATGAAACAATCTCTGCTGCCTCAGAGTGGGAGGATCCTGGGAGGCCTATGGGGGTACAGTCAGGAGCGTGGTAGTGGGGGGAAAAGTGGGACTGAGTTACAAGGGCCCCAAGTGGGGCGAGGGCCCTTGAAAAGTCTGGAATTTTATTTTCCTTTAAATATTAAAGGAAATAATATTTGATAATAGGGGCGAGGGGCCCTGGGCACTGCTTGTCCATAGGGCACAGAATTTGGTGCCACGCCCCTGGGTACAGTATACGTTGCATATGTTGACCATGGTATTTCATGTGTGTGACTGTCCTATAACAGAATGTGATTGGTGATCATGAATCGGATGAGGAACCATCCACCTCCAAAGCTCAGCTTGGAACAGTAAGAATATGTTTATATCTCAACAAATATCTAAAATATTTAGAACACAAAGCTATTTATTTGAGCATAACATGGTATTTTTGTCTCTTTCTTTCAAGTTGGCTGTAAAGTATTTAGACAAGGCCCACCTGAAAAAACAAATTGAAAAGTGTGATCTTCAGATGGGACATATACAACTCCAAATAAAACTGACAAGACTGGAAATTGAGTTGCTGCAATCTAAATTAAAGGTGGGAGTAGTTGCTGTGAGTGTATATATGTTCTTACCAAGAATAGGGACAGGAAAATTAACTTGTTTGCATTTTTTTATTTTCAGTAAATGAAATCATAAACAGAAATGAAGTTGTCCTCAGTTTATATTGTAAAAGGCAGATGGGTAAGGGAAATGGTGAAAAATAATCAATAAGAGAAATGGTGATTGCAGATTGTATTTCTGACAATTTGACCATTTCTGTGTTCGGGTTTCTCCTCATCATTTATTTGGGGTATGGCAGGATGTTGCTCTTTTCTGATAGTGGCAATGTTGTGCAATACCACACATGCCACTATAATGTCACATGCCCTCTCTAGGGTGACCCTGAGCCCCCGCAGGCACTGAAACCTGGCCTTGAGGATTCCGATTGTCATTTCAAACCTTGCTCTTGTTCTGCAGAGGGCCAGGTTTAATATTGGTTTCTGGAATGAAAAACCCAGAGTTTTCGTTAATTCTGAATTATCTTACCCGGTTTAATCACTTAACCCGCATTCTGGAATACCCCCCAGGTGTAACACAGAACACAAAGAACACAAGACATTTGATACATAAAATAAACCTGTAGTAGTATAGGACCTATACTATAGTAAGTATACAGCCTGTAAGATGAAACTGTTAGACAGCCTTGCAGTGTGGGACTGAATGTTGTGGTACCTTTTTCCAGAAGGTAGCAGAGTAAAGAAAACATGTGATGGGTCTCCCACAATGCTGAGAGCTTTCCGGGTGCAGCACTTGTTGTAGATGTCTGTAAGAGATGGGAGGGAGACCCCAAATATCTTCTCAGCTGTCCTCACTATACGCTGGAGAGTCTTGCAGTCAGAAACAGAGCAATTTCCAAACCAGACAGTGATACAGATGTTCAAGATGAACTCTATGGTACTTCTTTAGAAGATGGTGAGAATGGGGTGTTGCAGGTGGGCTTTCTGCAATTTTCTCAGAAAGTAGAGATTCTGTTTTGCTTTGTTACTTATGAAGCTGGTGCTCAGGGATCAGATAAGGTTCTCATGGATCAGTAGGGTGAACAGCAGTTGACTGAGCACACAGCTCTGGGGGGGCTCCAGTGCTCAGTGTAATGGTGCTGGAAGTGTTTGAACTGATCCAGACAGCCTATGGTCAGTGTGCACCTCTCTCTGTAACTGGGTCCTGGACTTCCTGACTGCAAAGGAAGTCCAGGACCCAGTTACAGAGAGAGGTGCACAGTCCCAGCAAGCTTAGCTTTCCGATGAGGTGCTGAGGGATAATGGTGTCGAATGCCCAGCTAAAGTCTATGAACAGAATTCTGACATATGAGTCCTTCATGTTTAGGTGAGTGAGTGCAAAGTGAATTTTGGTGGCTATGGTATTGCTGGTGGATTGGTTGAGACGATACACAAACCACAGTGGATCTATTGAGGTTGGCAGCAGGGTTTCAACCCTCTGGAGTCCACGTTCTTGTTGAAAAAGACAAAACTGAAATTTCGCAAAAACACTTATAAAATTCAGCAAGAATTTATCCTGGAAACAAAACAAAAAATACACCAGAAACCATAAAGCGTCTACTTTTCAAATATATATATAGTTTGAATGTAAATATATATTTTTAGATATTTTTAAGAGGAGCTTAAACAACCAGAGGCATGTTTGTGTCTCTCCCCATCTGTCCCCATCTGTCACCAATCAATCAATCAATCAATCAAAATTTATTTATATAGCGCTTTTTACAATGGGCGTTGTCACAAAGCAGCTTTACATAATTAGTATCAAACAATCTGAATCTAAACAAGATGTGAGCAAGCCGAAGGCAACAGTGGCAAGGAAAAACTCCCTCAAGGCTGGAGGAAGAAACCTTGGGAGGAACCAGACTCACAAAGAGGATCTATCCTCCTCTGATCAAACTACTGATACAGATTTACATCCTTAGTTAAATCTGACATTATGCTATAGTATAAAACATTAATGATATTAATAATAGTGATCATTGCATTCATATTAGGTATCATAATTTAAAATGCAGTAGCATTAGAGCTTAAGTCCAATGTAAGTGAGCAGCAGGTCTGGTGTCAACCTCAGGAAAACCCATTTCGGAGCAGAAGGAATTGACCACAGTAGGTGTAATGGAACTGGTGGTCTGTTGTGGACTGCAGGAGAATTCAGCAATCAAATACCTTCAGTGGCCATTTCCTCAGAAAAGAGAGCAAATGTATATTATGCATATTATGATGACATGGCAATCATGGACATAGCCTTTGTGGAATAATGGCTGTGGGATGCGTGGAATGTGGATGTGAACAAAGACATCTCACCTGAGGTGAACATGAATGAAATACCTCTCACCTATCACCTCACATGTAC
The DNA here is from genome assembly GCA_036984385.1 of Crenuchus spilurus. Classification (NCBI taxonomy): domain Eukaryota; kingdom Metazoa; phylum Chordata; class Actinopteri; order Characiformes; family Crenuchidae; genus Crenuchus; species Crenuchus spilurus. Next base: position 12,228 of record BRDA01082086.1, on the reverse strand, counting down.
CTCAGAAATATTCAATCTAGGAAACACTAAACGAGTTAAAGACATGTCAAGTCACATATGTTAAGCATTAAAAATAAAACCACATACAATTTCTAAAAAAATTATAATGAACAGTGTGTAGGTAACACCTCTGTTTATTCAGTTCTGAGGTCAAAAATCTAAACTAGAAATGTTTTACTGTTTTTTTCACAATATATCAGCACATCTGAAAATAGGTTTGTGGAAAGTTTAGAACAGATTTAATCAAAATATAGATTTAAGACACTCTTACTGTTTTGATACTGTTGATGCAGTTTATGCTGAACAAAAGCCTGAGTAACACTTTAAAAAATAAGAATTTTAGATCAGTGTAATTTGTAACATTTTTAAAGCATGTTAGACTACATCTGAGTGTCTGAAATACCCTCAGACTCCAGGGAGTTAATGTGCTTCATGACAATCCTCTCAAAGCACTTGATGATAATGGGTGTGAGTGTAATGGGATGGTAGTCATTAAGGCAGGACACTGACTGTTTCTTTGGCACTGCCACGATGGTCTCAACTTGAAGCATGTTAGAGATTTTGAAGATGTCAGTGAGGATGTCTGCCAGTTGGTCTGCACATTCTCTGAGCTCTTTGCCATGGATGTTGTCAGATCTCGCAGCTTTCTGTGAGTCGACTCTGAAAAAAGTTTTCCTCACATCTGCTGTAGATAGACAAAGCGCCTGGTTGGTAAGAGGAGGTACAGTTTTCCTGGCCACGACTCCATTCTGTGCCTTGAGAAGTTGTTCAGTGCATCTGGGATGGAGGTAACAATGACACAGGCAGGTGGAGAAGACCTGTAGTTGGTGATGGCCTGAATGCCATGCCACATGCACCATGTGTCACTGCTGTTTCGGAAGCAGATGTTGATGCTCTGATGCATGCTTTGCTTCTCTGATGGCCTGAGACAATTTGTCTCTCACTGCACACAGGGTGGTTTTATCGCCTGATTTGAAGTTGGAGTCTCAGGATCTCAGCAATGTATGCACCTCTACAGTCATCCAAAAAAAATCTAAACAAAAACGTTTAAAATAAGTTATAATAGACCATGATCCTAATAGACCAAAATTTTAATCAATGATTTCATAATGGATACAATAGAAATTAAGTTGAGGATACATTGATGAATGGAAAGGAATATTTGAACTGTTATTTACTTTTTTATATTTTTGTGGTGAACAAATACAGACCTTTAGGTTAGGTTAGCATGAAATGTACAGGTATTCATTACTGCATTCATTAAAAATGCTAAGTTCTGAGTTCTTAAGTGTGATTATGCAGTTCATATGTCAGCTTAACATTGAATAAAAGTGCTATGAGCTTACCAGTAGAAAGAATGTAATGACCGATAACGCTCCATTCACTCTGGGTTTGCCTTCAAAGATCAGATGATAAGTTCATAATATTAATTGGGATTTTTTTGGAAATTGTACCACTAGAGCATTTAAACAAATTAAAAATAAAAAAATAAAAAAATAAAAACTATAGAGAAACTCTATAAAATCTTAGTATACTTGTTTGGGTTTTATGATTTGTGACATGCTTCAAATGTATATTTTTAGACATTACTTCCTGTAAAAGAATAAATCAACAATTCACTTGCCCATGTTGTCGTTCAACTGAAACAAATGACAAAGCTAAAAAATGTGGCTGGGTTCTACATCTCTGATCTACCACTCTGAATACTGAGACATATGTGATGTCACATTTATCAGGACTTATAAGTCCACACCAACACAAGCACTGCTTTATACATGTACATCGTTAGACTATTAGACTAACCTGGTTCTGAGGACTTCATAAATCACAATTCAGACAGATTTCAATACTGAACTCCAACCATACTTCACAAAGGAATTTGGTGAGTTTGATATTTAAATTTAAGAGTTCTGATCTTTCTGGGTTTTTTTTTTTTGTTTTTACAAAAGTACAAGTTTGACTGTACTTTTAAATTGTGTCTTTGTTAAAATGAGAGATTTTGTTAGATTAGTAGTAGATGGTATAAACTAATTAATGCTACCAAACCATATCTTTCCAATCAGAGATGAGAATATCAATAAATCACAATTCATACAATAAATAGTTAAATTAACTGAAACACTATGTCACCATCATTGTACAATGTACAAATATTTCACATTACCATCCAATTTATTACTTGCATTCCTCAAATATATAACAAATACAGTATATTACTTCTCATCAGATTAGGAGCACTGCCAGAACTTGTTAAAGCATCTCAGTACTCAAGCAGATATATGTCATGTTTTCATAAGATATAAATATTCAAATCAATTGAGTATGTAACACATTAAGACTACCAAGTCTCAAACTAAATATGTATCTAGTATCTAAGGCCCTGTTATTAATTCATACCAAATAAATTTAAAATTGTGAACAGTGTGATGTCATTCTAAAATGAAATTACTATTTTGAAATCTACAGCATCCTTTTGACCAAAATTTCAGTAACAGGTTTGACCAGTATTTCACCTTTAAAATATAACAATAGACAAATGCTTTACACATGAAGTACAAGTTTGCCTACAAAAATGTAAGATAGCAAACTATAAAAAATTGTTCTGTGATTAATCTCAGTATATCTTATAGTTAATCACAGTTACTCATAACTGATTATGCCCTGCAATTGAAAGTGAGGAAAGTTTGGCGAAAAAGTCACTGAAGAAGAATCATCTGATCTTTAATGTAATCACACTTAATAAACCAGTTTATTTCTTTATATTCTCTTTTATTATGTATTATTATTGTTTATATGCATTATTTGTCATTTATAAAGTACATTTTTCTGATTTAAAAAGACTTTTTGTATATAAATTTGAGTGTTTTATGGGTTGCTGGAATGGATTAAATGCATTTCAATTAGTTTTATTGTTGAAATTTAATTTGATATACCAGCAAATTGAGTTACAAGCTGTCACAGAATTATAGTTCTTATAAATATAATATACAAATCACCCTGGAATTACTGGTCTTCACCATGCTCTTGCCATCACCCTTGAGAGCTCAATGGACACTTCATCTCCAGAAGCACAAAACCTTGGTGTAATTATGGATGATGAGCCATTGTTTTAGACTCATGTTGCAAACCTAAATCGGTCTTGCAGATTTATCCTCCTCTTCTCCTAAGTCCTCTTCACAAGCTGTCTGTAGCTGCCTGTATCAGATTAAAAACTCTGATGGTGGGCCAAAGCCAAGACTGAAGACTTTTTGATGCCCCTAAGGGAATTTGGAGCCCCACCTATAGTGCGTGTCCCAACAATACCTGGTTTTGTTAGTCATTAGTTAATTACATTGAAAATTAAATTAATAAATATCAAATTAATTTTTAAGAAAACATAATTGAATTATATTATTTACATTTACATTATATTCCACACTATATTATCCACATTATAATAATTTTGTTCCATTGTTATGTTTCAAAAATATTTTAGTAATACATATAATATATCTTTAAAGCTGTTCTTTGAAAAATAATCACGATGAATGGAAATGCTTTGACTGCAGTGTGCATTTTAGTGGGTAAGTAAAACTCAAATAATTTAATTTTACTTATTTTGAATTTTCAATTCTAATAATGGAAATAATTATCAACAAATTAATGAAAAAAAATCTTCCCTTTAAACAGCCACAATAAATGCTGCCTTTGCCCAGACCCCAGACAGTTCCAACAACAGTTTGCAAACAGATTGGGCAACAAGTCTGCCTACAACAAACTCCACAAGCTCCTCTGAGGGACTAAGTACATTTTCAAATGTGGAATCAACTGCAGCTGTTACAGCAGAATTTACAACAGTTACCATTGTTGAATCAAATACAGTCATTACAACAGAACCTACAACAATCTCAACTGAGGGACCAACTACACTTTCAAATGTTGAATCAACTACAGCTATTACAGCAGAATTTACTAGAGTTCCCTCTGCTGAATCAACTACAGCCATTACAACAGAACCTGTAAGAGTCTCTACTAGTGAAACTAGTATTATTACTACTGCTGATTTAACAACATCTACTATAGTAGAACCTACAACATTCTCAACTGAGGGACCAACTACACTTTCAAATGATGAATCAACTGCAGTTGTTACAAAAGAATCCACAATAGTTCCCACTGTTGAATCAACTACAGTCATTAAAACAGAAGCTACAACAGTCTCTACTAGTGAAACATATATTACTGCTACTGTTGATTTAACATCTACTATAGTAGAACCTACAACATACTCCACTGAGGAACCAACTACACTTTCAAATGTTGAATCAACTGCAGCACTTACAACAGAATTTACAACAGTTCCTGCTGTTGAATCAACTACAGTCAGTACAACACAACCTGCAATAGTCTCGTCTGATGAATCAAGTACTACTTCTACTGTCAATTTAATGACATCTACTACAATAGAACCTAAAACAACTTCCACTGAGGGACCAACTACACTTTCAAATGTTGAATCAACTGCAGCTGTTTCAGCAGAATTTACTCCCACTTCCTATGTTGAATCAACTACAATCATTACAACAGTACCTGAAAGAGTATCTAATGTTGAAACAAGTATTACTGCTACTCTTGATTTAGCAACATCTACTATAGTAGAACCTACAACAATCTCAACTGAGGGACCAACTACACTTTCAAATGTTGAATCAACTGCTTCTGTCACAGTAGAATTTACAAAAGTTCCCATTGTTGAATCAACTACAGATATTACAACAGAACCTGCAGCAGTCTCTACTAGCGAAACAAGTATTACTGCTACTGTTGATTTAACACCTGCTATAGTAGAACCTACAACAATCTCCACTGATGAACCAAGTACACTTTCAAATGTTGAATCAACTGCAGCTGTTACAGCAGAATTTAGTAGAGTTTCCTCTGTTGAATCAACTACAGCCATTACAACAGAACATGTAAGAGTCTCTACTGGTGAAACAAGTATTACTGCTACTGTTGATTTAGCAACATCTACTATAGTAGAACCTACAACAATCTCAACTGAGGGACCAACTACACTTTCAAATGTTGAATCAACTGCAGCTGTTACAGCAGAATTTACAACAGTTCCCTCTGTTGAATCAACTACAGTAATTACAACAGAATCTACAACAGTATCTACTGATGAATCACGTATTACTCTTGCTGTTGATTTAGCAACATCTACTATAGTAGAACATACAACAATCTCCACTCTGGAACCAAGTACACTTTCAAATGTTGAATCAACTACAGTGGTTTCAGCAGAATTTACAACAGTTCCCATTGCTGAATCAACTACAGTCATTAAAACAGAAGCTGCAACAGTCTCTACTAGTGAAACAAGTATTACTGCTACTGTTGATTTAGCAACATCTACTATAGTAGAACCTACGACAATCTCAACTGAGGGACCAACTACACTTTCAAATGTTGAATCAACTACAATAATTACAACAGAACCTACAACAGTCTCTACTGGTGAAACAAATATTACTGCTACTGTTGATTTAACATCTACTATAGTAGAACCTACAACATTCTCCACTGAGGAACCAAGTACACTTTCAAATGTTGAATCAACTGCAGCACTTACAGCAGAATTTACAATAGTTCCCGCTGTTGAATCAACTACAGTCAGTACAACACAACCTGCAAGAGTGTCTTCTGATGAATCAAATACTACTTCTACTGTCAATTTAATGACATCTACTACAATAGAACCTAAAACTACTTCCACTGAGGGACCAACTACACTTTCAAATGTTGAATCAACTGCAGCTGTTACAGCAGAATATACTACAGCTTCTTATGTTGAATCAACTACAATCATTACAACAGTACCTGAAAGAGTCTCTAATGTTGAAACAAGTGTTACTGCTACTGTTGATTTAGCAACATCTACTATAGTAGAACCTACAACAATCTCAACTGAGGGACCAACTACACTTTCAAATGTTGAATCAACTGCTTCTGTCACAGTAGAATTTACAAAAGTTCCCATTGTTGAATCAACTACAGACATTACAACAGAACCTGCAGCAGTCTCTACTAGCGAAACAAGTATTACTGCTACTGTTGATTTAACACCTGCTATAGTAGAACCTACAACAATCTCCACTGATGAACCAAGTACACTTTCAAATGTTGAATCAACTGCAGCTGTTACAGCAGAATTTAGTAGTTTCCTCTGTTGAATCAACTACAACCATTACAACAGAACATGTAAGAGTCTCTACTGGTGAAACAAGTATTACTGCTATTGTTCATTTAGCAACATCTACTATAGTAGAACCTACAACAATCTCAACTGAGGGACCAAGTACACTTTCAGATGTTGAATCAACTGCAGCAGTGACAGCAAAATTTACAACAGTTCCATCTGTTGAATCAACTACAGTAGTTACAACAGAACCTACAACAGTCTCTACTGGTGAAAGAAGTATTACTGCTACTGTTGATTTAGCAACATCTACTATAGTAGAACATACAACAAATTCCACTGAGGAACCAAGTACACTTTCAAATGTTGAATCAACTGCAGCTGTTACAACAGGATTTACTACAGGTCCCTCTGTTGAATCAACTACAGTCATTACAACAGAACCTGTAAATGTCTCTGCTGGTGAAACAAGTATTACTGGTAATGTTTATTTAGCAACATCATCTATAGTAAAACCTACAACAATCTCAACTGAGGGACCAACTGCAATTTCAGATGTTGAATCAACTACAGCTCTTACAGCAGAATTTACAACAGTTCCCATTGTTGAATCAACTACAGTCCTTACAACAGAACCTGCAAGAGTCTCTACTGGTGAAACAAGTGTTACTGCTATTGTTGATTTAACAACATCTACTATAGAAGAACCTACAACAATTTCAACTGAGGGACCAACTACACTTTCAAATGTTGAATCAACTGCAGTTGTTACAGCAGGATTTACAACAGTTCCCATTGTTGAATCAACTACAGTCAGTACAACACAACCTGCAAGAATCTCGTCTGATGAATCAAGTACTACTTCTACTGACAATTTAATGACATCTACTACAATAGAACCTAATACAACTTCCACTGAGGGACCAACTACACTTTCAAATGTTGAATCAACTGCAGCTGTTACAGCAGAATTTACTCCAGCTTCTTATGTTGAATCAACTACAATCATTACAACAGTACCTGAAAGAGTCTCTAATGTTGAAACAAGTATTACTGCTACTGCTGATTTAGCAACATCTACTATAGTAGAACCTACAACAATCTCAACTGAGGGACCAACTACACTTTCAAATGTTGAATCAACTGCAGCTGTTACAGCAGAATTTACAACAGTTCCCTCTGTTGAATCAACTACAGTAATTACAACAGAACCTACAACAGTATCTACTGATGAATCACGTATTACTCTTGCTGTTGATTTAGCAACATCTACTATAGTAGAACATACAACAATCTCCACTGTGGAACCAACTACACTTTCAAATGTTGAATCAACTGCAGCACTTACAACAGAATTTACAACAGTTCCCACTGTTGAATCAACTACAGTCAGTACAACACAACCTGCAAGAGTCTCGTCTGATGAATCAAGTACTTCTACTGACAATTTAATGACATCTTCTACAATAGAACCTAAAAAACCTTCCACTGAGGGACCAACTACACTTTCAAATGTTGAATCAACTGCAGCTGTTACAGCAGAATTTACTCCAGCTTCTTATGTTGAATCAACTACAATCATTACAACAGTACCTGAAAGAGTCTCTAATGTTGAAACAAGTATTACTGCTACTGTTGATTTAGCAACATCTACTATAGTAGAACCTACAACAATCTCAACTGAGGGACCAACTACAATTTCAGATGTTGAATCAACTGCATCAGTTACAGCAGAATTTACAACACTTCCCATTGTTGAATCAACTACAGTCATTACAACAGAACCTGTAACAGTCTCTATTAATGAAACAAGTATTACTGCTACTGTTGATTTAACATCTACTATAGTAGAACCTAAAACAATATCCACTGAAAGACCAACTCCAGTTTCAAATGTTGAATCAACTGCAGCTGTTACAGCAGAATTTCCAACCATTCCCTCTGTTGAATCAACTACAGTCATTACAACAGAACCTGCAAAAGTCTCTAATGATGAACTAAGTATTACTGCTACTGTTGATTTCACAACATCTATGACAGCAGAACCTACAATAATCTCTACTACAGTTTCAAAAACTACTGCAATTGATGATGCAATTCTAGCTACTACAGCCGAATCTACATTGATTAACACTGTGGAATCAACTACGACAGCAACAATTGAATCAGTGACAGCTATTATGCCAGAATCTACAACAATTCCCACTAATGAATTAACAACACCAAATACAGCAGAATTTCCAACAATCTCCATTCTTGAAACAACTACAGACACTACAGCAAAATTAACAACATTCGCCACAATTGAAACAACTACAGCTGCTATGGTAGAATCTCTAACAATTTCCACTGTTAAGTCAACTGCAGTAGAAATTACAACAATTTCCAATGAGGAAGCAAGCATGCCTGCAACAGTTGAATCAACTACAGCTACTACTGATGAGTCAACTACAGATACTACAAGAATCTCCACTCTGGAATCAAGCACTACTAAACCCATTACACCAGAGCTTACAGTTTCCCATGTTGAATCTAGTACTCTTGCATTTGTTGAAACAATTTCCTTTTCTACTACAGAATTTACAACAGTTTCCACAGTTGAATCCACTACAGCTGCAGATATTGAATCAACTACAGCTGCTACAGCAGAATCTACAGCTCTTTCCACTGTGGAACCAACTACTATAGCAACAACTGAATCAACAACAGCTACAGTGGCAGAATCTACATCAATTCCCACTAATGAATTAATCACAGCTACTACAGCAGAATTGAAAACAATCTGCACTGTTGAAACAACTACAGCTGCTATGGTAGAATCTACAACTATTTTCACTGTTGAGTCAACTGCACTTGAACCTACAAAATTTTCCAATGAGGAATCAAGCACTCCTGCAACAGTTGAATCAACTACATCTACTAAATGTGCTACTGCAAGTTTTGAAACAACTACACCTATTACTCAAGGATCTACAACCATGGAACCAACTACAGCTACAATTGTTGAATCAACTACATTTACAATAGCAGAATCTACAATAATCTCCAGCACAGAATCAAGTGTTACTGCAATTGAAGCAATTACAGAATCTACAATGGTTTTCACTGCTGAATCAACTACAAATGTTGAATCAACTGCAACTACAATAGCAACAACTTCCACTGTGCAATCAACTACTACTGCATCTTTTGCATCAACTACATCTATTTTAGAAGAGCCTACAACCGTTTCCACTATTGAATCAGCTACAGCTACTTCAGCAGAACCAACAGCTCTGTCCACTGTGGAATTAACTACTACAGCAACAACTGAATCAATGACAGCTCTTATGGCAGAATCTACAACAATTCTTACTAATGAATTAAATACAGCTTCTACAACAGAATTTATAACCTTCACTGTTGAAACATCTGCAGCTGCTGTGGTACAATCTACATTTTCCGATGTGGAATCAAGCACTCCTGTAACAGCTAGAACTACAGCTACTACTAAATCTACAATGGTTTCCACTGCTGAATCAACTACAATGACTACAACAACCTCCACAACAAGCAGTACTGGAACTTTTACAACTACACCTATTACAGCAGCACCTACAACAGTTTCCCATCTTGAATCTAGTACTCTTGCAATTTTTGAAAGTACTTCCTCTACTAGTGCAGAATTTACAATAATTTCCAGTGTGGAATTCCCTACATTAGCAAATGTTGAATCAACTACAGCCACTACAGCAGAACCTACAATTTGCAGTGTTATTTCAACTACAACTGGAACTACTGACTCAACTAAAATTTTTACAGCAGAATCTACAATGGTTTCCATTAATGAATTAACTACATCTACAATACCTGAAACTTCATCATCTTCTACTGTATTATCAATTACTGCTGGAACTGGTGAACCAACTATTCATTTTACTCAAGAACCTGCAATAAAATCTAGTCTGGAACCAAGTTCTCCTGCAACTGTTGAATCAACTACAGCTACTACTGGAGAAACTACAACAATCTCCACTGTGCAATCAAGTACTACTGCAGAAACCACAATGCCTTCCACTGTGGGTTCAAGTGCTACTGCAACTTTTGAATCAACATATATTACAGCAGAACCTACAGTATTATCCACCATAAAATCAAGTGCTACTGCATTTGTTGAATCAACTACAGCAATTATACCAGAAGCTACAACTGTACCTACTGTAGAATCAAGTGCTACAGCAACTATTGAATCAACTACAACTTTTATGTCTGAACCTACAAGAATTTCCACTACTCAGTCAACTACAGAAGCAAAGGTTCAAACAAATACATTTATTACAGAATAATCTACATCTATTCCATATGTTGAAACAAGTATTACTGCAACTGTTGAATCAATCACAGCTGCTACAATAGAATCTACAATGGATTACATTGCTGAATCAACCACAGCTACTACAGCAGAGCCTACAACAATCTCTACTGGAGAATCAAGTACTTCTTCAATAACTGAATCAAATACACATACTACAGAAGAAACTACAAGAATTTCCACTGTGAAATCAAGTGCTACTGCAACTTTTGAATCAATAACACCTATTACACAAGAACCTACAATAGTTTCCAATATTGAACCAACTACATCTGCAACTTTTGAATCAACTACATCTACTACAGCAGAACATACAATAACCTACACCATAGAATCAAATCATTTCTCAAATACTGAATCAAGTACAGATAGTACAGAAGAAACCACAACAATCTCCTTTGTGCATTCAACTTCATCTTCAACATCTACAACTGTTTCTAGTGTGGAACCAAGCACTAGCACACCTGTTGAATCAACTAGAGTTACTAAAACAGAATCTACAACAGTCACCAATGTTGAATCACCTGCAGCTGTAACTGTTGAATTAACAATGTTTGTTTCAGAAGAACTTACAACAAACATCACTGTGGAATCAAGTACACATGCCGCTGTTACTACAACTACAATCACAGAACCTATAATGGTTTCTACTGTTGAATCAACTATGGTAGAACCTACTACAGCAGAAAGTACAGCAATCTCTATTGTAGAATCAAGTAGTACTGCAACTGTTGAATCAAATACAGCTACTACAACCGAATCTACAACAGTCACCAGTGTTGAATCAACTACTCCTTTAGATCTTGAAACAACTACATCTACTACCACAGCAACACCTTCTTCTGTTGAATCAACTAGATCTGCAACAGCAGAACCTACAACAAACATCACTGTGGAATCAAGTGCTCCTGCAACTGTTGAAACAACTACATCTACTACAACTGAGCTTAAAACAATCTCCACTCAGGAATTGACTGTTACTGCAGCTACTTTTACTACAACTATTTCCACAACTGTCTCTACATCAGCACCACTACTTTTGACACGCCAAATTAGCTTTACTGTTAATGAAACATTTACTCCTGACCTATTAAACTCAAGTTCAAATGCCTTCATCACAAGGGCGAATGACGTTAAATCACAGGTTGGTCCCACATGCTGGAAAATATAAACAATTCTGTAAATATAAACAATTCTGTATTATTATGATCTATGACTTATTATTTAAGTAAAAATAACTAACAACACACATCATCAGTTGTATGCAAAGTTATGAATGCAATATTGAATTTTAACTTTTTTTTATTTTTAACCCTCTACTGCACAGTGTTGCCCTCAGGCAACAGAAAGTTTTCTTAAGCCCATTGTAGAGTACATGTTTCTTTAAATGATTGCAACCAATTAGAATGGTCAACAAAGGACAAAAGAACAGTCCAAAAAGATGTGGGAGTCACTATCAAGCATCATTTGAAGGCAGGACTTCCTTTTCTGACACATGGTCACAGGCAGGGGCGTGGAAGTGGGGGGAAAAGTGGACCTGACTACCCAGGGCCCGAGTAGGGAGAGGGGCCCATAAAAACCCTGAATTAAATTATTATTTTTTGGGTTGTTTTTATTTTGAATGAATTGGACCCTCAAATTAATTATTTATTAATTCATATTTCAAATATATTGATAATATCAACTGAGGGAATGAACT